>JAQGCC010002970.1:0-16647 GCA_034698905.1 Xestoiulus laeticollis
TTTATTTTTGTATTATAACAAGTAGTTTTTTTTAAAGTTGGTTTTAAAATTTCCCCATAGCAAAACATGCAGTTCAGATCCCCCTTAAAAAGGGTTTGATTTATATTTTTTGAACCAAAACACTTATTTTTCTATTCTTGAGTTGGGGATTCTACAAAGTGTCTGTTTAGAGGGTTAACTGTAATAGAGAGGTGTCTGTACATGTATTGCAGACATTGCTGCTCACCCTATATAACATATATCCGGACAAATTCAGAGAGCAAGTAGATACTAACGCCATCTAGTGGATACGATATAGACGTCTGCCCATATACTCTAAAGAGGCATGGAGAGATGGTATGAATTCAAAGACAACCCTGGCCACATATCGTTCCAAGTAGTCAATTGTGAGGAACATACATGGTGATTTTGAACTCATGGTACAAACTCAAACTGGTGTTAGAGTGAACTAAGGTAAACACTCTCCACCATAGAACCTAGGGTCCAAAGGGTACTATTAAAAAATTACATGGAATTGATGTCGGCACAGAATGTTACAACAATTACGCATTTATTACAATGCTTTACAGTAAATGTTCAAACGCTCTACCGTTACAATTATCGCATGCCTCACATCGTCAAAAATTGATCGATTGACGCACTCTTTCGAAGATGCCCGGCATGTCATTTACATTGCCCGTAGCAAATCTTCTTGGGTGCCCACTGGAGTTTCATACACTACGTTCTTTATTTGTCCAATCTTTCTACAATCTTTGTGCCAATCTAGCATTGCCATCAGCAAGCCCATAAATGAAATGCAAATCAGTCACGTCTTGATTTGTGTATGCTTCCATTTCGGATGCCGCAACTCAAGTAACCCATTAAATGTTCCATGTACCAGCTACACCTTTGGCCGTGTAACTTTTTCATAGTGGCCTTTGGACCCTAGGTTCTATGGTGAAAAACGATTACCTTGGTCGACTCTGACACCAGTTTGAGTTTGTACCATGAGTTTAAAAACACCAAGAGCATGCAGCGAACCTCTGTTCAAGGCTAGGACGGGGTCCCTAGCAAGCAAATCGCAAACAAAATACTGGAACGGCCTGGGAGAAAAATGCACAGGATGTCCTGGAGAGGTGGCTAGACTTGGAACATGTTCTCAGACACTGCCCAGCAATTGGGAAATCAAAAGATAGATAGGGATACCGACTCTACACCTGCTAAGTTTGGAGGAAAAATGTCAATGTAACAAGGCCCTTGTCTTGGGGATCAGTAGGGAACACTAGGATGGAAAAGTTATCCACACATAACTTGGTTACTTACACTGGCTAAACTAGATCTAAGTTTGACCGGCACTTCGGTTGAAAAACACTGATATAGCACAACCAAACCCCATTGTGCAAAAGGGGAAATTTTCGTTGTTCTTTAAACCTCGTTAAGTCATGAAATTTTCAGATATGGTATTACCACACGTTAAAGGAAATTCTTTGAAAAAATGGTAGTTTGTGCTTCAATAAAATTGTGCTTTAAATAAAATTTTGTTCTGCTTTCTAATAAATTTTCACAGGGCACACTTGCGGTACATCCGTTAAAAAATATCTGTAAACCGAGGTGAGCTCAGTTTAAATAAAGCAAAAGCATCTATCAAGTATCTAGGCGCTTACATTGCTGATAATCTGTCTTACAATCATAATTTAATGAAGATTATTTGGGCAGCAAACTAACGACTTAGATTTGTCCAACGAATATTTCGTGAACGTCCAGAAAATGCCAAAGACGCTTGCTACACAACTCTGGTTCGCCCCATGTTTGAACAATGACGTTTACGAATACTTATTTTTTTAAAATAAAAAACGAGACAAGGTTTCTTTAAATTTGATTACTGACAAGTTAAATTATTTTGCATTACACTCAACAGCACGCGTTTTCTAATTTTTACACCTGGATTTTTTAAATAATAGGTAAAGTCGTGTTGTTACCTTTGATTGCTCCTTGGTTCCGGCATCGACAGCCTTAAACACGTTCTCTCGACTGGTGATGTTTCCATGTTGCTGTTCTAAATTGGCAGCCAACCGTGCTTCAACCTTCACTTCGACCAGTCGCTTGGTCTGGAATTAATATTTCTTTTTTATAAATATTAGGCTTGGAAGATAATGCCAGTTGCAACCGTTTATGGTCTTTTTGAACATACCTTTTCGATAAGTGTGGCTCTGGACACTCGCTCTTCTTCCCACTCTTCAACCTTGCGGTTCCACACGCGTTCGGCTTCCTCGCTGAAATGATGCGTAAAGGATCAGTTAATGAAGCCGAAGCACAAGAAATCAAGGCAACTTTATGATGGGAGAGAGGAGTTTGTGACGTAACGATGGGACAAACAGGAACACATTTTAAAGAAACTGGGCCTGCATCTTTCACGAAGATTCACACAGAAGTTACTTAAAGATAGCGGATAATAATAAAAGAAATGCATAGAAAAACTCACTGAAAAAGGCACTCGCTCTGAAGCAATTCTTGTTGTTCCATATTGAGATTTTGCATTATTCGCTAAATTCCAAATAAAAACATATTTGAGAAGGAAATACATAAGTTGTCATATAAGAGTTTGACGGCTCATAGTAGGCACGCATTATGAAGAGCAATAGGTTAACAATAGGTCGTTTCTTGGTGGAAATCAAATTAGGACAAATTTATGAAAAACAGCATTCCGAGTGAAATATTGCGGGCCACTAGTACGACAGTGAAAGGCGTGCAAATTTGTGTCATTGTGACAAACAAGAACCCGTCTGCTAGGCACACTCGTAACCAGGAAAACGTCCGAATGCAGACAAGATACAATATGCAAATGCAGACGTTTTCCAATGCAACTAAAGTTTTTTTAGCGCAACAGAAAGCGTGGACCATATTTCTCGTCTGGGTTGTTTGCAAATAAACTAATTTTAAAACAGTAGCAACTTACAACATGAATTTGTCCCAAATCGTTGCTTAGCGATGAGTCTTTGTCATCAATCAGCCTCAAAATGCTCAGCATCGTCTTTACGAACTTTAAATCGAATTCCTGCACAGAAAAAGTCGTGTGAATTAACATAAAGGCGTTTTAAATGCCAATCAAGCCAACGATAATATTGAAATCGTTTTTTACCATCATATGCTGAACGGCATGCGACTGCTTTTGAATTTGGATTTTGTATGGCTGTCTCAATTTGTTCCTGCAACAAAAATAAATTTGACAAAAATCAATATAAGGAATTTAAGTAAATTACTAATTGCCATCGCAGGGTGGTAAAAGATATTCTGCAATACAGTCGGCGTTCGATATAACGAATGTGAAGGGGATAGGACATTCGTTCGTTATACGGAGAAGTCTGTTGTTTCACATTTTTTTTGTAATTGGCGGTTTTTTACAGTTTTTTACCCCAACTGTACTTCTGTTTTCTATTGAAACAAGAAATACATTTTTTGCCAAATGCTGGAGAGAGTCTACACACTAAAGCTGCTTTTTAGTATTCTGAGTACCTCTTAAATAAGCATTAGAATGTTTTAACTTATTAACTTTTAAAACCAATCCTTTAAATCAATGAAAAATCTGTTCTTGCTGTTCGGTTTTACGTACAAGTCAAAGAAAACATGCAAAAGGCGAGATAATTCTTACCCCCGACTAGTCGGTTCAAAGTGCAGCTCCTGCTTATCCAGCTGCAGCCTTTGCTGGGACAACCGTTGCAGTTCGTCCAATGCGTGACGCAGAGCGGCATGTTCTTGTTTGAGTGCAGATGCCTATAAAAGATTAAATGTTTTTTTTTTTTTTTGTCAAACGCCCTTTGCTGTTGACAATAATTCTGTGAAAACGACAATTCGCACCTCTCTCTCTTTCCACTGCATTGCCTCCACCAAATCTTCCATTTCTCTTCTTGTAATCGGCACCTCCTTACTGCAGCGGCATTCGGCAGGCGAACCATCCCGCTCCGTAATATCCGGTGTAGCAATCTTCACTGCACTTTCTCCACGGACGAGTGGTGACGCGTCTGCTCTAGGAGTTACCGAAGCATCCCGCTGCACGGCAGTTGGTAAAGCGGGAGTTCCCGTCGAGCTCCCTTTGAGGTTACCAAGTGGGGAGTCTGTCCTCGAAGAAGCAGTAGCTCCACGGTTCACCGTGGCCGACTGAACGCCAGGTGTCGTTTTTTTCACATCCTTTTTTCGTGATTGATAATCAGCCACAACTCTCGGGCATTCCCACTTTCCCCATTATTTCATAACTAGTTTCCTCTATACCCCATACTAAACTAGGCGCAATTACTTAAAACTAAGAGAAAGATGAAGGAAATTCAATACGTACATCATCCATAACAGATCTTCCTGGAAATTGAACACCGATTTGAAAAGGTGACAATGGCTCCGTCGGGCAGGGAGGGTCTGGCTTGGCAAGATGCTCCGTTGGAGCTTTCTGATAGCGCCTATCTAGAAGTGCTTTAAGCTCTATCTAAAAAAATCAGATAAATCAATGGGTGAAAAACTGGTAAACTGCTAGCGAAAAGCTTCCTCGTCTTAATTACTAGCCAATAACTCACTTGATATTTTTCGTTCTCCTCGTGTAACAAATGAGCGAGCTTTTGTCTCCTCGAGTGCAGCATCTTCTCTTGCTCCTCGCGTCGTTTTCTTTCAATGTATGCATTCATGCTGTTAAATGCAATACGCAAGCATTAAAGGCAACAGAATAAGGATATAAGAAATAAAACTGCCGAATATATTTATAAGCCGTATTTGCCTAGTGTGGTACGATTCCGGGGAGGTGAGCTCGGCATACTTCTTGGCTTTGACGTCCCAGGCCTGAAAATATTTGGCCGTGGATTTCCATGAGGAACGAACGGCGTCCTCGTGGTTTCTACGGTTGACCAGGTGACTCTCCACCCATTCTTTGCGATTCATGGCGGGATGTGGCTTTATGGGACGCGACATTTTTAACCTGCCAATAAAAACAACGTCCTCAGGTTCAAGTTCCTTTGCAATCAAGTATGTTCCATTTTTCAACTTTTTTTTTTGGATTTTGTTGTAAAATTCCATCGTGCTGTCACATGTTTGACAGTGGTTAGTTTACTGTTAGATATCGCGGTTAAGAATGTGAGCTCGTACCATCACGTGAGCGCACATGACGTAATTCAATTCAATTTATTACACTGCAATCGTCATATAACATGTCATGTGGCAAAGGGCCACATTTTTAAGGGGAAGAGTATCCGGTGGTGGCCGCTTTTTGTGATGGTAATCTGTAGCCAACTTTACTCACACGGATATTTCCCCACACATTTTTAAAACCTAGATCATGCAATCAATTTCGGCAATTTTCCTCATGACATTGGGATAGTTGAATCTTGAGTCTTATTTAGAATATACATTATTAGAATCAGCTAGGGGCTAATTATTACACACTTGATCTGAAGGAGACCCATTACATGGAGTCAAACAGTAAGCAAGATGACTGACATGACTCTTCCCTTTCAATTTACCCTGCTAATTCCCTGAGAATTCTTATTTAGCTGCCGCTACAGATTACTTTATTAGGTACACTGCCAATGAAAAATTTGTGAAAGATATGGCACATACTGCATGGTCACTATACATAATTTTTATAATGAAAATGTATATCCATTTTATGGTGATCGAAATGCAGAGGTAGTCACTCAAATTTCTTAAATTTCACTTCAATTTCCCAGGTTCTACTGCAATTTAGACCATGTGGGGAATCATCCATGTGCGAAACTATGCTAGATTCACATTACCTATAGAACCTAACTTACCGAAGATGATTTTAGACCTTAACAACACTGAAAAATCAAAAAAATGTCCATGAAGGATGAAAAAAATCAGGGATAATTATTTTTGAAAACCGTGACGAGCGAGATGCATTATGGGTAATTAAGAATAAAGAAAAATAAATAATGCCACAAATTTGTCCAAAAAGTCCGACAAAACGCGTATTAAGTGTAATTATGATGATTGTTAATGCAGCTAACGTTTATAAAATCGCCAGGTTGTCATTGACAAAATTGCAGTAAATAAGAAAAGTTGTAAATTGAATTTGGAATGCCCAAGAAAATTCGAACGCGCCAGAATCTCAAAATTCAAAACGAACGACAACCACTTAGCAAACCCGATATTTCCAGTAAAACTGAAGAAAGTTTTGCAATTTCAATACCACAACATAATCTAACATTTATAACTGGCTCATTTTGATTCCTAATCTATGAAATTAATAAAATATCTCACCGATTTGCCGCGCTCAAAAGATGACAGATGACAGAAATGGAATGTTGGTACCACTAAAAGGAGATTCTTTATGCCGTCAATGCCGCGTATTCTCAATAGCCAGTACCCATTCGAGTGCCATTCTGCGCCTAACTATAAGGGGGGTGATCAAAACGTACATCACCATGATATATGCATATTTATATTTCGAATTAATTTTCATAAACACAATTTGTTTTTAAAATTTATATGGTTGGTATAGCATGTGTTATGAGAACGGATAATTTGGTGTTAATCGATTTAAATAGAAATTCATCAATGTGTGCAATGTAGGTTGAAGCGCCATTTTTGAATTCATCAAATTTAGGCGGCCAATTTGAACTGACCATGCAGTAAGTAAAATTCTGGAGAATTCAAATTAAAAACATGCAATGGGATGGGGGAGGGGGGGAGGAAAGTAGAGTATATGACATAAATTTATGCATGGCACCATTGGTAATGTCAATTTTTTAGGACATAGGATCGGACAGCGTACTAAAAAATTATACAAGGATAATAAAAAAGTGAAATTAAAAAACGACAGGCAATTAAGTCAGTGAAATATCGCTGGCTATGGAGCAATTTTTTGTGTTTACACATTTTTATTACACTGTCCAATCTTGTATCAGAAAAAATAACGTTGAAAGTACTGCTTACGGTTTATTTTCCAATGTTTCTTGAAATGCAGGGGTCTTGCGGTACTCTAGGACAGCGATTCTCAAACTTTTTTCGCCGCGACACCCTTAAAGCGGTTTGAATGCTTAGGAAAAGAAGAAAAGGCAGTGAACATTTTATGCTCAGTTGTCTTTAATGAAATGAATGAATGTTTCATTATTTCCTTTATGTTTATGGAAAGTTTGGTTAATGCCGCGGCACCTAGGTGAGAACACTTGCTCAAGAACAACTTTTCCATAAACATGAAAAGCATGTCCCACCTAAGCAGCTGTGACCGAAAATGTTGTATTCAAAACGAGAAAGGTCTGGCATGTTGATAAAATTTGAACATTTAACAATTTAATAATATAAGACTTTACAAATCAATTTACATGTGACTATTTCAGGAACATCCGGGCTTTCACAAAACAATCCTCAATCTCTGAGGCTCAGTAGAAAAAATACACACAAACATCCAATTGCTCAATCTGTCTACCTGAATGTGTGACTGAGTCAGATAGAAAGACAATAATAACTTAACGAGGAGTCCTTTCTACGATTAGGGTATCTCCCTTCAGCAAATCCAATCATTGTATAAAAAGATCGTAACAAATTTGTTTCACTGATGCAGGATAAAACTAAACAAAAAGTGAGTGAATTGGATGCTGTGATGAGGAGGTATCAGAATGGCTACTTTTGCTTTTTAGATCCACACGAAATCCATGGGATGGGAGTCGATTGGATCTCATTCCGGGGTTCTCCTTAGAGCTCTAAGTGCAGATCACAGGGGGCGACTCACCTGTAACAACCTCTGCCTTCAGCGGCCACCGTAAGGCAGAGATGCATTCGTGGGTCAGATTTATAATCTGTTCTGCGCGCATCAAGTTGAGCAGATCTTTGAGAGGTTCGTAAAACCCTAGGACCTCGCGGCTGCCTACTAACACGAGCTTGGACTTTGCCCGTGTGATCGCCACGTTGATCCGCCGCTTGTCGCTTAAAATTTCCTGGTCCTGAAATTGAAACGAAGGAGTTAAGCAAAACTCCACCATATTCAAGTGTTACGACAGCTGTGCGACAGATTAGGATTTCAATTTAATGCTAAATTAGTTTAATAAATTAAAATAATTTTGCAACGTATTATAGAATGAAATTGAACCTGCCATATTAGTATTTGGAAACTGATATTTTGTCTATAGTGAATCCGAATAGAGCTAATTTGTTCTTAGCAATTTCGTCAATTCAATTTTTTACCCTGCAGTCAGCATGAAGTATGCCATGTGGCAGGGGGCAAAGTGCCAGATTTTTAACAGAAAGAGTTTACGGACGTGGCCGCTTTTTGGGGAACTATCCCAGCATTCGCTTTTATGTGCCTATATGGGCGATTAAAGGAGGTTGTGGGAAACCACGAAAAACCACAACCAGGATAGCCGATCGAGGTTTGAACCTGGGTCTCCCAAGTTCAAGGAGTTAAGCATAACCACTAAGCCAACCTTGTCAGTAATGTCCTTACCGATTGTCCTAATCCCACCTTGGATTTCCTGGCAAAAGAAATGATGACCGCCTCTTTCTCACGTCCTTGGTACTGATCTATTGTATTAACCTCCACCTCGCTTATGTTGGGAAACTCTAGAGATGCTTCGGACTTTTTCTGAGCCAAGAGCTTTTTTATCAGAGCCACCTGATTGCGATATGGCGATATCACGCCCACCTGGTCTCTGTTTAAACCACACTGGAAGAAAGAAAATTACTCGATGAACATACCTTGCTATCCAGCTGTTCGTTGTACTGAGAGGTGTTTTTCCATATTTTGTCGCTCCTTAGCAGCTTTCGTTGCTTTTCATGACACCTAGCAGTATTTATCGATAGAAATGCCGTCGTTTTTTTGCCCTGACAGTGCTACTGTCTTCTACCAAACACCAGAAATACAATTTTGTAACGTGTATTACCTTCAGGAAAAAAGCGACGATTTCCAGGGTGATAGTGGCCTCGATACAGCTGCAAATTTTTCCCAGGGAGTCCTCCTCGAAAGCGGGTAGCTGATCCGTATTCAGCAACAGCACAGATTCCTCCAATTTCAACGAAGCCACGCGGGTCAAAAAAGAATCACCGCTAAGAAAACGCACAACTTCGCCCAGTTTCGGTAGTTCGAGAACTGCGAGTCGATTACCGCCGCCGCATGCTAGCTTGCCATCGTAAATCAAAGCGTTCGAAAACCTCATTATTTCCCTATAAAATTTAAAAAAAAAAAACACGAAAGCATAAATTTCAAAGATACCAGAAGCTGTAAAAAGTACTGGAAACCATATGCTTTCATTCTCACTCGTTCATTCGGTACTGTTCTGAAAGCAGCAAATGCCGACTGCTAGCTAAGGATTGGTTTGCACCTTTATTACCCTCTTTACTGAAATAACGAAAATAATTTTTTAATAAGAATGGACATCACGCGCTAAAACAAAAGACAATTATTTTACTATGGACAACCTTTTGAGCAGTACAAACAGGCTTTCGTCCATTCCGCCTTTCCTGAAAAATGGCAAAAAATATGGACAATATTAAAAGCTGCTTCAATTCCCCCTTCGAAGGACGGCTCCCCGTTTTGCTTACCTCGCGCCGAGGCTTCTGACAATGGGTGGCAGTTGTTGAGAATCTCCCACCAGGATGAAACGTTTGCAGAGAAACAGCGGGCCCAAGGTAACAGGCTGTAGAATCTGAGTTGCCTCATCTATGATGCAATAGTCGAATTTGTTTCTATGTTGAAACACAACATGGTTTGTTCCCAGGCAGGTCGTGGCCACCAGTTGCTGACAAACCAAAATTAACAGGGATTACAACATTGACATTGCTTTCTTCTAAGAAAAATTAGCAGCAAAAAAAATTAGAACTTAATACGGTTAAGAGGGTTGCATACCAGAATAAGTATTTTTTTATTTAATATTGGAAACGGATATAGGAACAAATGAAATGTACATGGACCTAGCATAAATATTCTATATTTATGTTTACCAGGCCATCTTCAATTATAAACTATACTGACATATTTCCATGAAATGGAATATACATATATTTAAACGAAAAATTTAAACAAATAATAGAATATTTATGCTAGGTCCACGTACATTTCATTTGTTTCTATCAGTTTCCAAAATTAAATAAAAAAATAATTTAGAAAAACACCAATTCCCGAAGCTAGCAAAAAGCCCACACAATTTTTTGCACAACATAGGGCTGTAAATTGTCAAAACTAAATATAATTTCAGGGTTGTCGGGCATGTCTGGCATTGTAGAATGCGACGTGGAGCATTCCCGACCAGATGTCGCTGTCGAGAATGCGGCGGCATTCCAGGGCAGGGCAATAAAACCTAACCGCAATGGTCTTGTCAGTTCCATTTGATGAAACAAGAAGTAAATCTTTAAACTGCGGAACTTGTTGCTGCTTACCTTTGAGTTAAAAACGGCATTCATCTTCTCCAAACTGTCCACTCCTTTCAGCAAGCGCTCGCTCGTGTGTTCCACCAGCTCGGGGTGTACCCTCTCCGTCTTCCCCAGCCGTACGAAACCATTGACGCCCTTCTCCTTCAGCTTAAGAAGCACGTTGTCCACGGCCGAGTGCGTGTGGCTCGCCAGCAAGACGGTGTACTGCATGTGCAGCAGCATCTGGATGATGGCTGCTATCGTTTTCGTCTTACCAGACCCGGGCGTGCCTTCAATCAACATGTAGTCCTTGGTCGCCAGCGTCATCAGTACAGCAATCTTTTGAAGGCGGTTCAAGTGGTCGAGAAATGGTTTCGCTAAAGATATCGTAAGACAAACAGATGTAAAAACACTTTCTGATAAATTTATAAATTAAACTCGTGTGAAATGCCTCACACCTTTCTTTCCAATCATCCTGGTCAGTTGAAGTTTGTCCGCGAGAGGTTCGTGTCCGATGATGATACGACGCAGTCTGGCGCTATCCTCGGTGTTGCACATGAGTCGCGCCAGGTTCGACAAGGCGGTGACGCTGTACATTTGGAAATTCTTTGCGTCGATGCGAAACACGTCATTCTCGTATTCCCCCTTTGAATACAGATCCCTGAACGAGAACATTAGCACCTGTTAGACCCCCAAAACATAAATTAACAGAAGTTTTATCCAATCTAAGTGTGCTACCTGTCAAGGACAACGTCGACATAACACCGCTGGATGTCTTTTATATGTCCGGTGCTAAGGGCAATCAAGTGCTTCTTCTCCACGCTGACTACCACGCTTTGCAGAACTTCGAGCCCTACTGCTTTCAGACTCCCCTCGTTCTGATGACCAGCGCACCGTTCAAATCTGTGAACATTTCCCCGGTCGGTTTCTTGGAGATGTTTTAAAGTCATCCCGCTGAAGCACTCTCCACGTTCTTCCCTGCAAAAAGAGCATGTGGCATCAAACGTTAAGAGGGTTGCATACCAGAATAAGCTTTTTTTCTAAATTATTTTTTTTATTTAATTTTAGAAACTGTTAGGAACAAATGGAATGTACGAGGACTTAGCATAAATATTCTATTATTTGTTTAAATTTTTTGTTTCTGTATATGTATATTCCATTTCATGGAAATATGTCTGCAAAGTTTATAATGGTAGAGGGTCTGGTAAACTCTACAGACATATTTCCATGAAATGGAATATGCATATGTATATATAAACAAAAAAATTAAACAAATAATAAAATATTTATGCTAGGTCCTCGTACATTTCATTTGTTTCTATCAGTTTCCAAAATTAAATTAAAAAAATAATTTAGAAAAAAAGCTTATTTTGGTGTGCAACCCTCTTAAGATAACTTTATGAGGCTTGTATGAGCCTCATTCTCCCAACTCACCTTTTTTGGGATGTCTCGCACCATACGTCTCTAAGCTGCAGCGCGTTTTTCGTGCACAGATCCTCGGTGAAGATGTTATGGCACCACTTGAAGAAGTATTCCACGGACAACTGGGTCAGGTGTTCCATGGCACTCCTGTACAAGGGAGCAAGCTCGCCGGTTCGATCCGCCACATCTTCTCGAGAGTGGAGCAAGGAGCAAACGGTCAACATGGAACAGTCGGAGCACGTACGCCGACTATTTAACGGCTCGATCAGAGGCGTCATGGAATGTCGACACGCAGGCGGCGTTTCATCGGAATGATGCTCTGGATTTGCGACTGGTTTTGCCACGTGCCATGCAATTTCGTTCCTCATCTGAACAAGCTGCTGCTGTGCCTGTTCCTTGTGCTGCACCTCCCGACATTCCCCAGTCCTCAAGTAAAGCAGAAGTCCGTTCCCTTCAACCTCTTTCGGCCTTCGGTCCCTACTCATCATCCTATAGAGGGTCACCTGTCCTTCGTGCTCAGCCGAGAACGTGGGCTTCCCCGTCTTCAACTCGAGCGGGACGACCTTATCGTTTTTCGTTTGAACCACCATGTCCAGCTTGCCCTTGAGTCCTAATCGAGGGCACCACACGTTCTCCTCGATGTCGCGGATCTGCTTTACATCCCCCACAGCCTGTTCGCGGCTCTTGACCTGCGGTTGCCCGTTTCCGATGATGTGCTTCCGGATCCACTCCCCGACGGGCTTAACAAACGATTCCAAATCGGAATGCAGGCGAGCGTATTCCTTGTCTGCCTGGAACCCATAAATTTCCTGCAGATTGTTTGTCCGACTGGTTATGTCCGCCAGCAACCTCTTGATATCCTGCGGATTGGTGAGCCGTTGCTCCGCGGCTTCCTGGAAGAGCTGATGGACGAGCACTCCCACCAGCATGTGGATGTTGCGAGTGTCAATGCCGCGGAACCACTCCTTCAGTACTGCCTTTCGGCGGCAGAAAACTCCGGATACGACTGTGGTGGACGACACTAGGACGTCGGGGTTTACCACAATCAGGTTGTCCTTCTGGTCGCCCCCTATAACCACGTTGCCATCAGCATCAAACTCGCCCAAAACATTTACAACGTCACCTTTGTCTACCTGCGTGTCTAGCCTAAGAGAAAGGCACAATTACAGAATTAAGGGTTATGGACTGAAAAGTTGGACTACCCTGACCAAGTGTTCTAATTTCATCTTAAACGTTAAGGGGAGACGATAACCTTAATTGCGGTAAGATAAGACGATATCCTTGTTTGCGGTTAAGGGGAGATGACAACTCTGCTAGCGGTGAAGGGGAGACGACAACTTTGTTTGCGGTTAAGGAGAGACGACAACTTTGTTTGCGGTTAAGGGGAGACTACAACTTTGTTTGCGGTTAAGGGGAGACGACAACTTTGTTTGCGGTTAAGGGGAGATGACAACTTTGTTTTCTGTTAAGGGGAGACGATATCCTTGTTTGCGGTTAAGGGGAGACAACAACTTTGTTTGTGGTAAAGGGGAGACTACAACTTTGTTTGCCGTTAAGGGGAGACGACACTTTGTTCGCGGTTAAGGGGTGAAGACAACTTTGTTTGCGGTTAAGGGGACACAATATCCTTGTTTGCGGTTAAGGGGAGACGACAACTTTGTTTGAGGTTAAGGCGAGACGACAACTTTGTTTGCGGTTAAGGGGAGATGACAACTTTGTTTGCGGTTAAGGGGAGATGTCAACTTTGTTTAGCGTGAAACTACAACAACTTTGAGGAGCATAAGCGACTTTTACAGTGCTCTTCCCAAATCCCAAATAATGATTTATCCCCAGGTCATTAAAAAAGAATTTTTGCACGAGATTTTCTAGAATTTTAATTATAATTCGATGCCCTGATTAAGGCTAGCCAAACGCGCGTTTCCAGCTTAGTATGGCCCGGGGCTTAACCATGTGGTCGTTATAGCCCCAGGCCATACTAGGTTGAAAACACGCGTTTGGCTAGCCTCATACAAGGCTTTTAATTATAGAAGAATTTTCGCACGAGATAATAATGCGCAAATTTTATAATTCTAGAATTTAAATTAAATTCGATGCCCTGTTTGAGGCTAGCCAAACGTGCGTTAACAGCCTAGTCTGGCCTGGGGCTTCCAATGCCCTGTCGCAAATCATATGGGCTAAATGCACTGAATCCCATACATCAAACACGCTTTATTGATGCGCATGCGTGAACAGTATTTATCGTCAATTGACGGCCCACATGCTCAAACTCTCCAATTAAATAAAAGCACCTTACCAGAAGCCCCTCAAAACACACGTCCTGAGGGTCGAGTCGCAATCGACAGGCGAAATGGTTATCACCATCTCGCCAGGATTATCACGGATGACTTGTCTGACTATGTGACGATTATACTTTCGAATCGGAAGATCGTATTGAAACATGCCGTTGTTATGCTTGGAAACTGGATCTTTTTTGATGTCCAATATTCCCTTGCTGAAAACAAAGAATTGAATTTAAAATCGGTAGTTTAGCTACAATAGTACAATAAAATACAAATTTACAAAGCCACTTTAGTTGAATGCAACTATCTCCCTGCATGCAATTAAAATAAATGAAAAATAACCCAATAAGAAACCAATAAGATGGCCAACTAACCTGGTTGCGTTGGCCGGCTCTGCACTATCGGCAAACTGTTCCCAAAAATCGTCGTCGTCAAACAGAATAACGCTTGAGACATCATCCTCGGACACCTCGTTTTGTTGAGGATGCTCGAGTAAGTTTAAATTTGATGCAACAGACTTTTCTTTCGTCTCTAGGGCAGGAGGAATAGACATGTGGCAGGTGTGTGGAATATTTTCGATGCATGATAGAGTTAACTTTTGTCTTTTAACTGCCCTTCCATCGGCATTTGCACTTTCTATCCCGTTACAACTGGCTATTGTATTAACACCGTTTTCCTGTAGATTACCATCAAGGCAAACGTTTGTTTGGGGCAAATTCTGATCGCTTATAGCCTTGCAAGCAGGATTCGTCACTGGTGGACATTTATCCACGGGTAAAGATGTAAACAAAACATCAGTTTTCTGTACAGATTTGACGGCACACTTGCGTTTAAGTAGATTATATGCAAACGAACTGCTGGGTTTATTTTGTCGCCCAGGTCTAGGTGGAGTAGGGGGAATAACGTCAGATTCGGGTGAACTGCAAGGTGCTCGGCTATTATTGTGCGTGAATAATCTTTGCGGTGTTTCGAGTATTATATCGGGATCGCTGTCTATCGCGGATTCTTTTCCGCTATCATAAGAAGCAGATGGAATAGTTCCCAAATTCCTGTTGCTTGGCGGCAAAATATCCGCTTGCTGGATAGGATTGATGGCACATTTCTGCGCGAGCAGTTTATACGTTAAAGAAGCGCTTGGATTATTTTGCCTTCCAGATGTGGGGGGAGTAGGGGGAATAACTTCCGGTTCGGGTGAACTGCAAGAAGCTCGGCTGTTGGTGTGCGTGAATAACCGTGTTGTGGTTCTACGCTGCTTCGGTGTATCGGGTATGATATCTGGATCATCGTCATCCTTGTATTCTTTTTGTAAGCGACAATCGAGAGTGCGTTCAGGTGTTTGGAATACTATTTCACGGCCAGATTTAAGTTGAGTATATTTGGAATCCGTGGTGTTGTGGTTGGCAAGACTTGAATTTTGCTAAAAACATGTGAAAGGTTTAAGCATTCTGTAAAGGAATATATTACATGGATCTCACCTTCCTGGAATTGTGCTATCTTACCTTAAAAAATGAAGATATTTTTAGTTGACTGGTTTTTAAATCTGATTTCTTGGCAACCTAGCAGGGGATAAAAATAACACAATAATGTTCAGCAATTCAACTTGGGATCACATAAGTTCTTTAGCATAGGCTTTCGTGTCATTACATAGTTGTACGAATAGACATTTTTTGGTTAAAAAATGCTTAAAAACAGATGCAAGGCAGGCCAAGTGTGATAACTATTAACTGGCTGGGACCATCCACAAAGAATTTGATGGAATTTAAAACCAGCCACCTTTAAAATTTTTTGACCGTCCCAGATTGCAATTAGCATTTTTAAAATAATAAAAAAACGTTAGTTAAGCATTGACTAATTTTTTTTTCAAAGATATCGCACTTTATTTCATGAAATTATGAAGAAATGTCACAAATTTCTGATATATTGCACGAAATTCATAATGGATAAAAAGACGAAAATTATTCTTTTATTTCACGCACAGGCCTGGAATTTGGTTATTCTCAGTTTGCCTTCTTGACTCCTTTTATTTAATATTCATTACAAATTTAATATTTAAATTTTATGGAGATTTTTTTCAGGTCGTCTTGAATACTATTCCTCTTTTCCTCTCATTCAATTGAAACCAACGGGTCAAAACTCAAAAATAACAATAAAAACAATTGATCAAATGCTTTTTGACCATGTTTTTTCATAATGAGTCGCTTTTTCCTGACTTTTTCAGAACGATTCACTTTTTTATGACTATTCCTGGTCTTATGGATCTCTTGTTAATTAATTGAACTACCTATATATTCATAAATATTTAAAACTTCGTAGTCAAAGTAAGCTTATATACATATGGGATCGTCCAAATTGCCCATAATCATTGAAAAGACAGCATAACATCTTCAATACAAAAATCGTGATTACAGAGTCCCAACTGCATTGTTTCCTTCTTTTTACTTTTCCTAACCCAAACTTTACAAAATTTAAGTTTTATAGAACATGTAATGGTCTAGATGACAGCCATTGCCATAGGGCAGCGGTCGGGGAACTTTTTTAACCATTACCCCAAAATATTTTTACGTAATAAGTCGATATTACTCTGGGGGGGGGGGGGGGGGGGGGGGGGGGGGGGGGGGGGGGGGGG
>JAQGCC010002971.1:0-16647 GCA_034698905.1 Xestoiulus laeticollis
ACTCCTGCCGGATCGCCAAAATGTTGCACAAAACCTGACTTTGTCATGTTTTGTCAAACAGAAAGGTAGGTGTGAACACCATTTTTTCTTTATATTTTCTATTTTCACGTGGTAAGAAACCTAGCTTGAGATCGTCTTGTGAAACAGTTTTTGTTTTACATTTTTGTGCAGTGTGAACGCACCTTAACACATATTTTGTCACTCCTTGTTGATATTACCTAGAACCAAGATTACCAGTCGATTTGATAACCAAAAGATTGTAACAAAAATAGCTCACATAGTCATAAAGTATGGAACAAGTCTGTCAACATTTGTTGTGTGACCTCGTCAAATTTTAAGAAGATAAACAAATTTTTACAAACCACAATGAAAGCAAAGGTTATGCATCCTGGATGTCACGTTGGAGGCATTTAAATGAAGCGCCGTTACAATAAAACCACTGCACACGTGATATAAAATGAAGCGCCGTTACAAAATGGCTTGGGCATTCAGCTTCTAAAGTTCAGTCACGTCAAAAGCACAGCGCCACATGCTTAATGACGAACATTCAAAACAATGGGACCAACTGTTTTTCTGATTCATCCTCGATATCAAAGTTGAACCCAGGTCAACATTTGGTCAAAATGCACAAATTCGTTGGCAATGACTTCATTAAAAGTCTTCCAAAACCGATTTTGATCAAGTTTTATAGAGGACTTTGACCCAAATCAATACGATTTCAACCAAACAGTTAAAAAGTTTGTTCGCAAATAGAATATTGAGCTGATTTCAGACCTTTGAAACACCAAAATTTAGTTTATCATACAAATACATGTACATATCAGATACTTATAGAAAAAAAAAAAACTACATGTATGTCATTTCAGTCTAATAAATGTTTCTCACGAAAACCTGAATTTAATGCGGAAATGCATCATTTGACATTGATTCCCCCAAGAGTCTTGTAGAGCATGGAGCAATTAATTCAATCAGGTAACGCTATCTTGCCATATAGGCCAATATGCAATCAATCATAATGATTGCTTGAATTTGATAAAAACGAGACATATCAGCCTGAGGTGGACCTGACAAGCATAAAACAGAACTACGTTTATGCAAATATGGACGGTGTGTTTCAGGGGGTCATTGGCAATTCCATGTCTACTTCTTATCAAAAAGATTAGCTAAATGGTTACTTAATTGATCACCAGAGAAAAACTAATAATTGTTATGTATTATTAGCTGGCCTCAGGGTAAAAACATGCTGAAGCATGGAAATTATATTTTCTATCTGAGGTGCCATCTGTCAAAACATTGTCCGTGTTTTTATAATCAAATTAACGATATTTATAAAGATGGCGTTGAATTGGGCAATCCTTTATTTTTAGTCAGTTTATGGACAAGGTAAAAGCCATATGCTGCACACAAATAGGGAATGATGATGCATTGAAATTGTGCTCGTTAATGTTTTAACCTTGCGGTTGGAGAGAATGGATGTTGTTTTTGAATTGTGGTTGGTCCTCATTCAAGGACAAATCAATTAATTCCAAATGGCAAAAATAATGTGTTTTTCCATAATAAATACTCGTATACTCGTATTGGATTAACGAGATTAAAAACAGTCGCCACACCCCTAAAAGCGCTCGTTTCCTGCTTACTACATTTGGTATGACCTTAGTGTGGACTGAAATTTCGTCGATTTTTAATAATTTTTTCACCAACGGGCCTTGAAATTTGTGGCTATACCAAACATTTTGCAGGCCTCATCCTCCCTCCCCCAAAACTTACCATGATGGAATCATAATTTATTGGGATGCATCAAGGATGTAATTTTCATTTAGAAACTATACATTGTACTAAATACATTACATGTACTGAGTAGTTTATATCTAACGAATTGTGACATCACGGAAGTAGGGTGACGACCTTTAGAAAGCCTATCACATAAATTATACTCATTATGAAAAAATCTTTGGTTAAAAGTTTTAAGCCTACCCTAATTCGGTTTCAAATAAACTACATGTAAATATGATTTTGTGAAGAGTATCCTATTAAAACACCTAAATAGCCTTACCACAGTGGTTAAGTCTCAGTCTTAAGACTTAAAACAATTTTCTTCAAAAAAGATCTTAAGACAAAGACTAAAACTAAAACTGCAAAATAGTCTTAATATTTGTGTCGAGCAATAGGAATACAGCATCCATTACACATGGAATTTAGCTACATGTATATCATATTAGGTAAAGAAATAATAACAGTTAAGAATAGGAGATTTTTCCCACAAGATAGTTAAGACATTTCAATTTGTCAAATATGTCTTAAGACGTTTCATTGTGCCAAATGTGTTTTAATCTACATGTATACCCATATACATTATATATTGCCTAGTGTAGGCCTATGTACGATTCTTTTTCTTCTAATATTTTAGGATTTTATCCATTAATTAAAAAAAATTACTGTAAATAAAGCAAAATGTTTAATTGGTTTGCAAGATTTCAAAATTGTTGATGATTTTCTCAATTTTATACATACGAGGTGTGAAAAAAAGCTTCCTCTCGTGAAGGATGTCACGGTTGACAGCGAACTGAAATATTTTTTTTCTGATATCTTCGAAAATGACATAATGCCATTATGTAATCCAGAAAAAAAATATTCCCTTAAATAGACATTTTGAGATGGTTTCTTGCATTAAAATTTTCAAACGCCAATTTTTTTTTATCGACGTGTCAGGAGATTTTATTGCGTAGCATCGCCATTAAATATCACATTTCTAATTTGAGCTTGTTAAGTTTGAAACTTAAGTTTTTTTTAAATTTCAGGATCAGGAGATCAAGGTTCCTAGGATTATCAATCACGTTCCGACTCGATTCCTCCCAGTTCGTGAGGTAAGCCATCATCGGTCGTATTTTATACGCCAATTATTCGATATACCAAACATTTCCACAACATCATTGCAGCATGAATGATATCGTTGTCTTTTAATTACCCAATTAAAAGGCAAGAAAAGTGCACTGAGAACAGATGCGGAAGTCTTAAAGGCCACCGTCATTTGCCATTGTTTTCACAGGTTATCCCAAAAAAACGTATACGCGATACTGGCACTTAGAAAATAGAAATTGACCAATTTAAAGCACTTTGAAAACTTATCCTTACCGTCAGAAGAAAAAAAAAATGTTGCCTGATGAACCCAGGTCTCTGGATATCCACTGTCATCCTTGTCTTCGATGCGGAAGTTCACATGGCCTTGATCTTTGGCCATTTTAGGGAGTTTTAAAGCTCTTTATCAGTTATTTTCGGGTTCACTTCGGGGTCTCGTCGTTTGATAAGCTCACATTAAATCCAATTTCAACCGGTTTTTGCCATCTAGTTCACACAGGGAGAAAGTCACAATCTTGCTGTCTGGAGATATAGAACGAGATTGCAGGATTTGCCATCAATTAAGTTTGTCCAGTGTTGTACAGGAACTCTTGTATCTGAAAACATAATTGTACATTATTACAATATATTTCTACACGTTGTTGACTGCATGCGTGAGCAATTGTTTGTGATATTAATTAAATGGTGTAAAACAAAAGTTCAAAGTTCAACTTCTGGTTGATAACTGTTTAGAGCAATTCTGGCACCTACATGTATAAAGTGGGAAATTGTAGGCTGTCTGAAATCTTGATCTTAGCAAATGCTATCTTCCACGGACTCAAATGTTTTGGTTGTCATTCCTGACAATAGTGGTTCATGTAATATTTCTTTACAAAATTCAGAAATCTAAATCCTGGTGTTAAAAAATAAAAATCCTTGTACAGTGTATGTGAACCATTGCTAATGAGACTATGGAATATCCCAAGTGACAATTATAAATCTGGTTGAGTATATTGGAACTAGCCGAAATTGGTGACAAGATACCTTCTTTCCTTACCCCCCCTGTCCACACGATATCCATCCCATCTTAACCCTTCCCCCCCTCTCCATACTACATCTTGAGCCCATGGCTCCCATGTATACCCATGGTGTAGGGGTAACATTTTGGGGAAAGGGGTAACATTTTGAGAAGACGGACCCCTTATGTTGTTTTTCGGCTGCGGAAAGGTATTGGTGGAAAATTTGGGTGCACTCAGGTGAGTGGATCAAAATCTGTTGCCGGACAAACTCAACCACATACACACATACATGTACTTTGCAACAATGGAATTTCATAATAGCGGCATAAAATCGTACTATTATTAAAGAGACTTGTGCCATAGAGTATCATAGAATAAAATTTAAGAGTCGTTGATGTAATTTGGACATGTTATCCATTTCCAGTCTTCCAGATCAAAAAAGTTGCATTGTGAGACTCATGCCATAGTATCAGAATACAATCTAGAGGTATTGATGAAATTTGGACATGTTACCCTTTCCAAATCCTGTAGAAATATTGCACTTGTATAAGAATCACTTTGTCTAATCAGATCTTGCTTGGCATCAGTCAGTCCATCCACAAATATCACCTATTAAAAGGCTGTTTTTGCTCCATTGGTGTGACACCAACTATTCAATCATGTCAGAACTGCAACCACTTAGGCGTGTCTGAGCAAAATTACCTTTTTTGACACCTTGGTCACAGGATCTCAGAAGACACCCCACATTAATTTAATTCGCAATTAGCTAACGCAATTCAGGTCTTACCACAGCATTAAAAAAAATGCAACAGGCAATTTGAATTAATGTCCTGCTTTTGAAGTCGGTATATTGTTGAAGACCAACTTCCCAGCTAGTTTGTCGGCCAAAGTGGTCTAATTATTTTGTTATGGAAATGCCTATCATCATCGCGAGTGCACAGAGCTCGCAGATGTTATGTAAATCACTATAATAAAAGCTTAATGCTAGTTCTAATTTACTCCCAAAATTCGCATGGATGCAAAATTATTTCCGAGTTTATGACAACTTAATTGAAATTAATTTGCATGTAATTCAAGAATTTTTATGTTGCGGAGAGATTGAAAAAAACAAAACAAGTTGTTCCATTTGAAAGTACATGTACATGTGAAATCGAGTCGTTGCTATATTACTAAAAAATGTAATGGTTACGAACAGGTGGTGGCGTGATATCTTGTCTATATATCCGGACAAATTTCTGGTTACGGAAGCGAAGAGCAGACATGTTCTTGTTTGGTCAACACAACACGAGGTCCATACGAGTCGTCTACAGGATTTCACTCAGAATCACGCCCCTATCAGTAACACGTCTAATTTTGACCAAGACTAAATTCGTGACCGGACCTAAATACATGTAGTGTGATTCTCAAATGTGGTTCAACATCACTGGCAACTTGTGATCAATTTATCTGGCATAGACCTTCAGGTTTTGCTATAAATTAAAGATCACACATGGGTGTGGCTTTCATCTTAAATCTGGAAAGATCTATTGCCAAAATTTCCAGGAATCGAACCAGATTAAAAAACGAGTTGATTATGTAACATGCTGAGCAAGCTATATACCATTCCCTGGCAAATTGACCTCTAAATGTCCATTCCCCTCGAATTAAGCCTTCTTCTGGTAAAATACCCTCATTGCACTGTAATTATTATGTTAACGTGCAATTTGCAAACAAACTCGCGACAACCAGTGTTGCTACAATGAGTTCGTAATGAGAAAATTCAGACAAGTTAGAGAAACCAATAGTCTAGTTATTTAAATGTATATAAAACTTATAAAGAAGATGCCCAATCATTAGACCATGCAGTTAATATTTCTATATAGGAAAAACCAAAATCAGACAAATTCATTGTATGATAGATGTGCACACTGACACACTGCGTGACCTGGCCAGATTAACAGAACAAAACACAGATTTTTGAAAACCAGCTGCAGAATTAATAAAAGTGAAGACAATGCATCCTGAATGCCACCTGCTGATGACATTTCAATGGAGTGGCATTATGACATGCATAACCACTGAACACGTGATGTAGATACATTACTGAATATCAATGGGAGAATTCAGCTTCTAAATTTCAGCCACGTCAAATCCAAGAGCCGCAAGCCAAGAGAATATTGATATCAATCACCTAAACAATTTGTCCAATGTTTATTTCAACTAAGACAAAATAAAAAGCGTGATCGGGACAATGTCCTATTCAAAATCTTGGCACTTTGCCCCCTGCCACATGGCATAATATGCTGTCTGTGGGTTAATGCATTGAATAATTATTTAAAATTCGTGCCAAAAGTTGTTACCGTAGAAAAGCTGACAAAACAGTTACTCAACAGGGCCCCTATAGATTGACGGCCCCCTAGCTAGTAGGACATGGTGCGAACTAAATGAAACGAATGGGCCTACTTTTAGGTTAACGTTAAAATGTATACGAATATACGTGCTGCAAGATGGATGCCCCCATAAACAATCCTTTGCCGATTGATTTCCTATTTTCGGCGATAAATCTCTCGCCTTTCAGCGCCAAAAAACTGGGTTTGGAACCGAGGGGAGTCCATCCCACTGCGAAGCTAGGAATGCATAATTAATGATGCCAGTCAAGTGGATCACTTTTTTATACATTATTTATCATCGGCGATCCCATGGGGTCATTTTCTCCTTGTGCAAACAACGGGACCAGGGACACAAATGTATGTCAACAGGGGGAGAAATGGGATAAACATGGGCGAGGATATCATACTGTATATGGGGAAAAAATTGCTTTCGGATAGATAGATATAAGGAGCAACATAAAAAAAAATGTAAAGTACAAACTGTGCAACTCTTTACCATTAATACGAATCGAAAAAAAATGCTGAATTAGAAATTTATGTGTTGGATAGCTCTGTTGTCACTTTCATGATGAATAATTTGTCGATAACGAATACAATATGGGTACATCTTATCCATTATAATGCGATTTTACTATTTGGTCAAGAAAACTAGGGCCTACTTAAACATGTATATATAAACATTTCGTTAAATATTGGGTTAAATATACGTTAAATACACGGGTTAAATATACGGGTTGGACTCAATTACAATCTCACAAAAAAAATAACTGTCTTAGCCTTAAAGTGTCTTCACAAATAAACGATTGAAAACATCCATATTAGTGTATTAACCTAAAGTTTTAAGACACTTGGGACAAAATGAAAATGTTTTAATCGTTTTTAGTAATATTTTTTAAATAGTCTTATTGGGGTTTAGCACCCCCTGGTGATGCATTGTGCCAAAAATGGCAGCTTTTTGCCATTTTGAAAAACTAATATTAAAAGCTTCTACGTGTAAATCATCAGTAGGTTTAAAATTAGAATAAGTCCAATTACATTTAATTATAATTTTACGCCGTTTAAATTCGTGGTAACGCCATTAGTTTGTGATATACGAATAAATATTTTCAAACGATCGATTATGACGTCATATACGTCATTGAATTCAACTTGGGTACTATTTATCGAAATTTGATATTCTAAAGTTTTGCATTTTGCATGTATGCAATGACCACATGCATGAACCACAAAGTGTTGCAACTGAAATATAAGACTAAATAAAAACGTGGCCTATTAAAAACCCTATTACTTAACCCCATGGAAAAAAAACCGATGGGCAGTGTAGCATATAGCCTATATCTATTTAAAAATATAAATCATTTTATTTAGGCCTTTTGCCTACACAAGTGTTGATTATGTAGGTTACGTTGGTACATTTGAGTTATTTTTTATATATTCCTATTGGGTTTTTTTTGTTCTTTGCCTTTACGTATATAATTTTTAGTTGTTTTACGATTATCAAGTTTTGGTTTTATGTCAAAAAGGTTTGGACATTTTGAATTTTAATGTTGAGATTGCTCTCCTTATCTACCCCCTTTTCCCCATTTCCTATACTCAGTTACTTCATAACCTCTTTCTCTTTTTTTCTATTCTCCAATTGTCTTTTAAAATATTTTTAAACGTGAGTAAAATTTCTGATAGAAAAATCTATGATCAAGATTGACTGAGAGGCTTATTTATTTGACCTTAAAACTCAAAATGGATTGATGTGTTTTTTAAACAAAAAAGTACAATATCTGGTGTCATGTTGACAAATAATTTATGCTAAAATTATTAACAGGTTGTTTGTTTTTTTTTATTACAAAAACTGAAAACCGTGACGAATCCTAAATGCATTTCTGTCATTGCATTAATTTTAATAGTAATGTCATGAACATCATTTAATCTATGCAAAATATATGCTGAATCCCTGCTGTGCTCATTCTACCATTGAACACGTTGTAATAAACAACTTTTTTTCATTTTGAAAACTTAATCCATGGATCATTTTTTTTAAGTCTTGAACCTCTGATGATTAACAATGGATAAATTTTAAAGACATGTTTAGGATAACGCTAAAAATACGTGGTGCTACACAAACGTGACATCTTCGTTAATGGTTTGTAAAGATCCAAATAAATCATGTGTATAATCAAGATGGGGAAAATTAATAAAGCTGTAATCAGAATGCGAGAAATTTCATATCTCCCAATCCACCTCGTAAATTATTAATAACAATAATCTGAATCGAGTTCCTAGAAATGGGGATGTTTTTTTCTGACTCATGGCCAATGAATTGTCAAGGGGTTGATGTCAAAGTATTTGTAATGAATAAAAGCTGTTGTGGGCGGTGATGAAGCTCTACAAGGGTCAAACTAATAATAAAATTGCGTCGGTTATTAATCTCACGACTATAACATTAGCAGAAATAACCTCAGTACTTTAGACGTGAAATAAAATAATTTTTACATAAAAAATTTATTTATTAGGAAAAAGTGCTATAAAAAGTTGATTTTATAATCGTTTCATAGGAAGAATATCGAATTATGTTGAAAAAACTAGTTTAGTTTCACATATCATAAAATTTTAAGCATCCCTCACTTGTCCAATTTTTAAACTATTTTTCCTTGCCATATCTGAATTAAAAAACTGTTTGCAAATAATGTATATAGATTAGTAGCATTAATTAGTCGTACTTGCATACAAAAAAATTGTCTTGCGTTTAAAAATGTGTGCTTTGATTTATGTAAATTGATATTAAAAAAGATTTTATAGGGGAATTCCCCATATTGATTCAGGGCTGGCTAAATTAAGATATATCGATTTTTGTATAATGACAAATAATAATTGGTTTTGAAAGCAAATGTATACTTGTGTTAAGTTTCCCCGACTTTTCCAGGTCTACCCAAATTTAATGAAAAATCAAGGTCTGGATGAACCCCAGTATATGGACAAAAATAAATTTGCATATTCGATTTTTCCCCATCCATTAGCAACTTTCACTAATGGTGAAAGTATAAGGGGCACAAGGCACTTCATTTCAATGCTTATATTCGTATGGAAAAGAGGCAATGCTTTTAAATGCTAGATTTAGGAAATTGCAATTCCGTAGAATCAGTAATCCCAGTCCTCGTAGCCAGCTTCCAGTAAATCCCATACAAAAGAATAAAAGATATAATTTGGAGGCTTTAATAAAAGATGAGTACAAAGCGTTGATAACTGGTGTAATCAGCCGTTTAAAGTGAGGATTGAAATGGGTGCGTTGTATTGAAAGAAGCCATAGAGCTACTAAATAAAATTGCTATCGCCAGCCATTGATAAAATTCTATCGACCGAAACATGTATAGTATCGATTGAAAAAAAAAGCCATTCATCAATGCTATATACGAGAAGAAAACCGTTCTGAATAGCTAATGCTACAGATACAGAGTGAATTGGAAATCATGATATTGATCTTGTATCACGATACTAAACAACATTGTTTTTCAACTCACGGCACACCAAATGAAGCTAAAATTGTCATGGCACACAATAGGGTTTCAAACAATAGTTTAACGTACGATGAATAATTATTATATTTCTAGTGTTTTCTATGTATTGTCAGAATGCTGAGCAGATGGCAAATTTAACAGGGGATATACCTTTCCAAAATCAATAGTATAATTAGTTTATACTTTTCTGAATACTAACTATACTAAGTTGTTCCAAAAAAGTGCATTTAGCATACTAAATTGTATATTCCTTTCGAAAACTGGAAATCAAGTATATATACCTTTCCTAGTATACTTTTCTGTAAAGTGTACTTGAAACAGTTATAAAGGTTAGGTGGAAACTTTTATAATATTTCGTTGTGGTAAAATTGCAGAAATTGTGGTTCGTGGTGGTAAGATTGTAGAACAGGTCCTAAACTACTTTAAAAATTAATTTCCTTGTCATATCCGAAATAAAAATCATAATTTAAATTAATTTTTAATTATGAGGTTAGCGAAACGTATAAAAACATGTCTATTTTATTATAATATAAAAAGGACTTAAAAGGGGAATTCCCCATAGATGCAGGGCTTTCTGAATATGACACCCCTTGACTTCTGTGCTAACTATTAGCTGGCCATGTGAATACAAACAAAATTTGTGTGGAATTTCACTCCCTTTTCCCTGATTATTTTAGGTCTATCCAATTTTCTTGACAATTCCAGGTTTTCCAGGTCTGGGGAACCCTGAAGGATGTGAAGCCGATCATGACTTGAAAGCAAGACATGAAAAGGAGGATAGTCGGAATTAAAATGTTGTATGCATGACCCTGCATTATGCTCGAAAAGCCAGAATTCCTAACTTACAAACATGCATCAGGTAGTTTTTATACATTAGTCATTTTTACGCTTAAAATTCGATGTGGCGCTAATTAAAAATCAAGTGCTGCAACGTGCTAAATCATTAAAGGTATAACGCCAACAGCATTTTATTAAACGGAGTCACGATTTGGACATCTATCGAGGCAAAGATCTTCCATGTTTTACTCTCAAACGTGATCTCAAAACAAGAGATGACAAGGGCACACTATGGTTTTGTGGTAATTACAACGTTTAGAAAGGGAGATTTATGAGAGGTAAGCCAATGGTCATGTTTTTTTACAACTGGTGTTCAACAGAAGCTATACACTATACATGATAACGTGCGTTTGGAAACCAATAAAAATAGGTATGAAAATTAGGAAAGTAATAAAAATTTGGTTATTTTCAGGAGGTTTAATTAGGTAGGCCTATCTGTAAAGAGATAATGGAATTGCACTGGATTACCATTGTAGGAATTATTATTCAAAACTTTGAAAATGTGCATGGTACCCACAGAAATGATATGTTCAACTTCCCTGACTTTTTCAGTTTTTAAATTTTTTTGACCATCCAGACGTCTAATCTACATTGTACAAGAATGTTCTGCGAATAACCATTTATACTTAATTTTGGTATCACATAAGCCTATGTTAAATCCTTTTTACCTTGTCATATCTGAATTAAAACTTAAATTAAAATAAGTTTTTAATTAAGATACTAGCGAATATTCGTGACGATATACTATTTTTAAACGTGAAAAACTTACATCTACATCGATTTTATATCTAGATGTACGTAAACTATTGTCAAATTGAGCAATAAGGGAAATTCCCCTACAGATGCAGGACTGGCTGAGCGTGCAATTTCCTTACTTTTGAGATACTTAGTAGTTGACAAATGCTATATTTGGGTTAAATTTGCCTTAACTTTTCAAAAGAAATTGCTGTTTCTGACTATTGCAGTTCTTTATAATTTCCCTGACAATTCCAGGTTTTCCAGTTAAGTAGGAAATCTGATAGGTAGTGCCAAAGGCTAGCGAGCATTTCAAATTATTAGAGAAATGGATGTAATGGTAGTGTTATCATTGCATTATCTAGAGTAGTTTTAGGTACAGAACATGAAAGGCCCCTAGACACAAATTAGATGTTGTAGTAGGTAGATGAATACGGTTTATGATGGACGTTGTCATGGTTTCGAAACAAACAAGCTATTTTCCAGAATCTATTAACTGTAACTATAGCATAGGTTTTTATTTTTAATATTTTATAAACTGAAGTAGTATAGAAATACTTTCAAAGCACCATCTTCAGAATGTCTTCAAGGTGGTCATAAAGCCAAGTTGCAATTTCGAAAAAAACATTTGAAATGGCATTCCCAAGCGTAGGAATTTTGAGCATTTGTTTAGATGTTTAAATAAATAACATTTACGATTTTGTTAACAAAATAAGAAGTTTGCAAGTGATCTAGAATTCAAACAACACTACAAATCTGAATTTAAAGGCAGTTATTCTTAAAAGCTGTCGCCATGCAAATGATGCCATTACAGTGACAAAATATGAACTTATTTTACACAAGGACATCAACGTTCTCCAGACTGGTTTTACTGTAGTTGACATCTTGTTTTCAATATTAGAAACATTGCGTGTCCACCTAGATAATACTTCATCATTTTAACATGACAGAATATTGGGCAGCCCTCGATACAGTTGCCTCAAACTATCTCCAGTTTTAATAATCTGGCATTTTTAAAAGAATGTGTTGGCATCAAATTATACTGACAGTAAGTTTCAGTATATCGAAAATAAAGTCAAGATAATTCCCCGAAAAGGCCTCCTTGATTTCCTGAGTTCTTTGAGCTGCCCATCCATTCACTTTAACATGAAATATATGTAGAAAAGTAATTAGATGTATTTGTGTCATCCATATTTTGGATGGTGTTTTTCGCAGAACATCTGGTAAATAAGTCCAATAAACTCGTAAATCTTTTCGGTGGATTCCGTTGCACTAAACCATAAAACATTTGGCCCCAAATGTTTAAGATTTTTAACGTCGGCCAAGACAACTGTCACATCCCCCACATAATTCAGTGTACAAGTTATTCAACAACTTGTACGCCCTCTGGTCCTGGATAGAATTTCCAAGTGCATTGGATTATGTAATGAATATTTGTCGAAACACTATTGTAAGGGTTCCTAAGAAAAACTTCCCAGTTTTTAAAACAATTTCCACTGAACTACCTGCATGAGGTTAAAAATTCACAAATCTGACAACATCTAATTTTGTTGATCAAAGAAGCTGTTCTAGACCACAATTTACAATGTTCTGCAAATGACCTTCGTGAATTCAATTTGGTTTCTCACAAACTACTACATGTATTTAAAAATAGTACAAATATTGTAAAAATTACTAACTACTACTAAAAAGTTGTTTTTTCCCTTGTCCTATCTGAATTGAAACTCATAATTAAAACCCAAAATTCGTACCTTTAAATATTTATAAGAGTAAACAAACATTCTTTTTTGCTTAAAAAAGACGTGAAAACATGTCGATTTTTATTTGTACGTAAAATCATGTGAAAATGAGTTAAAAGGAAAATTCACCATTTCTAGGGATGCAGGGATGAATGAGTACGACATCTCTTGACTTTTCTGATAATAAATGTTCATTTTTGTTGAATTTCCTGGACTTTGACGAGATAAATCACAATTCAATTTCTTTGACTTTTACCCTGACATATATATGCATCCAATTTTCATGACAATTGTGGATTTGCGGTACTTGGATTGAAGATTTGAATACTTGAACATATCTTTGAAGATTGTTAAAAGTCAGCATTACCTACAAACAATTTGAGTGATCTATTTTCGTACACTGGATTTATTTCGCTTTGTTTTTGACGAATATCACCTTTAAATTTCAAATTTCACGTCGTCAACATGCCCCTGTTGAATAAATGTGCTAATAGATGGCGCTGCGAATCATGTACTGTAGCTTCAAAATGCATGGTCTGTATATTATTCATTTCAATCGGTATCTTTCCAGGGATCTTGAAAGTTAACATAACAGTGATGTTTTTTTAAGATTCAATAACCTATACATTTCCAATAATAAAATGCAAATTTTCTCCAAAATACCACAAGGTGGTGCCAATGACGCTTATTGAAAAGGTGAATTACATGTATTTCCCGCATTCATTAAAAATAACAGGACAATACGTCTTTATCCAAATATATGTAATTTTTTTTTTTTTTGGTGAGATATATATTTAAAAATGTCACCACAAGGGTGGTCCATAACTGGTAACACATGTAGAGCGTAAAGTTATTTTAAAAAATCAAGTTTGCCTCATTTAAACTAATATGCAAAGGTAAATTCCCTAATCACGTGCTGTATAGTAATGTAATAGATGGGTTTGTGGTACATGTATCATGGGTTACGTGTTAGCTAAAAATTGATCGTTTCAATGCTCAATGAAAACATGGTGCTATTCTTGGCATCGTCAGTTGACAACTAAAAAACGCTTCCTATAGCTTGTTTTTTTTTTTTTCCTGTTGCTTTTTAAGCTTCTTTTATTTACCGATGTTGTAACAAAGGCAGATACAACACGTAATGGCAATGAATATAAATTCGACTTCCTATAAAACTAAGAGACAACCCCTTTAGCACATTTCCCTATTCCTCCATCCTGTTTGTCTTGCCAAGAGAGCACATAAGAAAGAATACTTGCATTTTTTACATTTATCAGTGTTCCCCTAGAAATACAATTTTCCAACTTCCCTTATTTTTCCAGGTTTTTTAAACAATTTTCCTTGACTATACTGACGTCTAAAGATTTAAAAAATATATGAAAGTGTTTAACAATTTCTTGACTGGTTGCTCAAGAAAATTATTTGTGTAAAATGGTGTTAAAATGAGTTAGGGGGATTCCCCAAAGCTTTATGACAGAGTGTTCCTTTTCTGGCTATGAGATATTTACGTTGAATTTCCCATACTTTTTTAAAATTAATTTTAGGAGTACCCATACCTTTATGAAATCAATCCATATTGATAGTAAGTCTTACTTGTTTTCTTTTGAGAACATTAATTTTGCTTATATGTACATGTTTTGAAACGGGCATAGTTACTCTCCCTTTTGAAAATCTTAGAGTACTTTGAATACTTTTCTGATTACTAAGTATACCAAGTTTTTCAAAAAAATGCACTTTACTAATTGAAAATCAAGTATACTTTTCCTAGTATACTTTACTATAAAGTGTACTTAGAAGTATACGAATGTATACTAAGTTGTTCAAAAAAAAGTGCACTTAGTATACTTTACCAATTATACTTTTATTTTGACTAGTGCTGCTTTATGATCATCATATATTTGGGAGCATAAAGTATTTTATTTATGCGAAGATAAAAAAAACTTTCAACATTTTGCATGTTCATAATATTATCATATATTTCTGAGAACTTTAGAATGGCGTCAAAATAGGGAATTCTGTGGCGCCCTTTAGGAGAACAAAAGAAAAAGGATTTGCTTTCCTATAAATGTATTTTATGAGTTATACACGAGTTGATAAAAAAGGCGTGACATGGGTGGATGTGGATATATATAATGACATTTATTGTCGGTTGAAATATTCAAATGGAGTTGTATTTGCTATGGCAATTTGATCTATACTATTTTTATTGTATTTTTATTGACAAGAATAAGCTATAGGACGCAAAAGTGCTCGTCAGAACCAATATAATCCGTCGTGATTTATTCGACGATGTGTGCCATTATAAGGATTATTATATCTTCATAAAATATCATCAAATTAATCCTGGCAGGGAAAAATTACTTTGGTATACACCCTGTATTTTTCTGCTATGCAGTACTTTTTTCTCTATTGAATAACAACACAATTGTAGCAGGTACAAAGTTTTTTTTTATGATGGAAATCCTGAAAAACTATCTTTATCTTGCACATTACTCCTTTTGAGGATTGTTTCAGAACCCTGCATATTGCCATATGGTTCTGGTGTTAAATGTTGGTGCAATGCCATGCATGATTAGGCCAAAAGTGAATGAGTGATTGTATAGTTGCCAGAAAGAATCGTAAACTTCACTCCTACTCCTTCATTAGTCCCAATTATTTTTTTCAAAAGTAAATCACTGTTAACAGTCACCTGTCGCGCGAAATTTGAACCCAATATCCTGGGCATCATACTTTCTTTTAAAGTTTTTAATTTTTTTCCTGGTTCAACCTCGTTCAAGAAACTTTAAAAAGAGGAATCTTTACACATGTATGGCAAGCATAGTTTGCTGACTTTATGATCGGTTAAACTGATCGCCGTTAAGTTTAGTAGGTGATTAAACCGAAACTAATGCTTATTTTCGATTGTAATAGCTCAATAAAATCTATTTTAATCTAGGAATGAATTTAAAGAATTGTACAGTTAGCCGCCTGTAAACTACTGGATCGGCTAATTTGAGAGCATCTAATTTCATGAAACACGCGTATACATTGAATTTTTTCAAAAATGCAGTGAAGTCCGCTTAATGGGATCATGGATAATGGAATTATCTGTTTATTGTAATCGGAATCACAAATCCCGGACACTCCGATACAAATACATTAGAAAATAACCACTTATTGGGATCAGCGATTTGCTTAATGGAATCGTTAAGCCCCCCATAATACATGTACATGTTAGTGTAATGCCATTACAGTAATCCCGTTCTCTCTTTATGTATCAGGCAACAATTTCTGTTAGGTGTTCGTACAAATTGTACACTTATAACATGGAACTGAAAAGAAAACTGAAAGGACTTAAACCTGAAACAGAAAATGGCCGTTTTAGAGCAGACGATAAATTGCCTAAAAATAAGTCAACAGAATGTGGCTTATTTCCACTTCAAAATCGCCTAGTCGGTTTTATGTAAAATTTTGAAGAATAGCAAGGAGCTTTATTAAATAAGTACAAAACTCAATGACAATGACGACTGAAAGAGAAGTCGCCCTGGGCCCCACAAAAAGTATGGTCTAATAATTACAAGTGAAATTACTTGTAAACTCCACCAATATAAAATATTGTGTTCCACAA
>JAQGCC010002972.1:0-16647 GCA_034698905.1 Xestoiulus laeticollis
AAAGTCAGGGAAGTTAAATTTCATTTCTGTTAGATGTATAGTAGACCTACCCAGCTAGGACAATACTAAATTAATTTGAATTCTATTTCCAGATAATTTTGCACCAAGCCCTGATAATATTATTCAGTTTGGTTGAAAAGTTTAATTTTTGATTCATTTGAAAATACATGTACGATTTATAACATCCGCTAAGAGGTTCCTATTAATGCTTTTTTTAAAAATTGAAATTGGATTTTTATTGAGGAAAATGAATGTTTGCACATGAAATAACATGAGCTATGCCGGGCTTGCATGTCGAGCAACAGGGTATACAATTTGGTACACCTAATTGCTGTCTTGGAGTGCATCAGGTTGTTAACTCAGGAAATCCTTAATTGTGACCTTGTTTAACTATTAAATCCTAAATGCAACAAACCTTGTAGAACGAGGGCAATGAAATTAGGCATAAGGTATAGTAAGTGATGTATGCTTTGTCCGTCAGTCAACAAATCCTTTTGGTACAGTATTTGCCAATTAACGAAGGTGGTCTGCTTTTAATTAGGTAATGTGGACAAATTAGCCTATCAAAATACATTGATTTATGTGCTATGCAGTATTTCTCATTAAATTTTGCTATGCCACATCCTCGTACTTGTTTTTATTCGGATTAATTATACTTTTTAAGTACCTACTCATATTTTCTCACGACTTTATCTGAGAAAGTTACTTTGAATGACTAGAAAGCCATGGTGTAATCATGTTAAATCCAATGTGTGTGATATTTTCTTGAGCTTTTCTGACCCTGCAATTAAACTAATTGAGCATGCTTACTATGCATGGTTATTTCATGAAATGCTCCATGAGCACTTGTTTCTCTTTGATGCTGTTTTATTAAAAGCATTATGCACATGATTGACAGCTGAAGGAAAATTCTTTAATTAATTTTGTGTTATTACAGTTTTGTATAACCTGTCATAAAACATGTATAGACTGTCATAGCCTACATAGGGTAGAATCACGCATGTTCTGCCACGTTAATAACTAGCAGGCCTACATGTATCCAGTGTTGTTTTATACGTAAAGACAAGGTTTCTATATATAGACCTGGAAAATATGGAATTACAGTGGAATTCGCTTACAACGATGGCCGATACTTGTATAACTATTCCGAAAAATGTGTTCGGCTGGTCTGTTATCTTATGTAGGCTTACTGAAATTTTGTTCAGATACTTCGATGTCGGATATAGCGATAATCCGGCCATAACGATTCCATTTAAAGATTTTGAAACTTAAAATGGTCCTTCCATTCACTTATAACGATTTTCTGAGATTTAAGTGTAGGTTGTACATGTACATGTACATTGTGTAATTACAATGATTTGCAATCTTAAAGTTCTGTTGTATTTTTGTCTGAAATCTTACTATAAAATTTGTATTTTACTAACCAAACATAACTTTCAAAAAATGTTAGTATTTTGTATTAATTAAATTTAAATAAAATTTAATAAATTAGCCTACATTCATATATTTAACTGCTGATATTTGTTTTGACCAATTTTGAAATTTTGAAATTATAAAATTATAAAACTATGCAAACTTTTAAAATTTATCTTGATTATTGAATAATTGTTTTATCAATATTGGTATACAAGATTTATAGCCTACTGTTTGCAGTTTTAGATACATGTAACGGTTTCACTATTTTTTATAAAAAAGTTTTAAACTTTACCTTGTTTTCCAGCAAATTACCTGTGGGCCTAGCTACCAACCCTTTTAATTAATGTAAATAGTAGGCCTATTCTGTGCAATTTTATTTGTACATACATACATGTAAATCAATTTTAAACTTATTTCTGTGTACATGTAGGCCTATGCACATTATTACTATTACATCGTATTATAATATACGTTTTATTTTTCATAAATCCTGATATAACGATCTGATTTATTAGGTCCCTTGAAGATCGTTATAAGCTAATTCCACTGTATCAGCCAAAGTTATGATTTTTAAAGCAGATATGACAAGGGCTTTGGGCTTCAAGATCAATATACATGTAGGTAAATGGAATTGGAGGAAAATAACCCAATGCAATGGGCAGTGTTTCAACCATTAACTTGTCGCCCTAATTTTTACATCAGCCATCGTGTCCTATTTAGGATCCACCTTTTTTAAATACCTAGATCGTGTTTTAAAACCACATTACAACTTAAATTGGCTTGGCAATGCCTGAGGTGTGGAAAGTGTGGGATGGTCGCCTCTCTATTCATATCTAATTTTGCATCAGAATTTTCATTGCCTTGATCTCTCCTGTTGACATTGGCGCCATTGCATTACTGCCGCAGTCAAAGGTCATTTAACTTGACAAATGCGTTGGAGATTACGATTGTATTTACTACATGTACCTCTTTGCACCTCATTGGCGGCCATTAGGAATATTTTAGCCGGACTTCCTGCATGTACTTTATGTAGGCATAGATCCCAGAGCGAGATACATGTATTTCATCAAGAGTGGTCATGGCCACATCAGAGGCATCGTTTGTAGTTAGGGGGCCATTCAAAAAGAACCCTCTAAAGCCTATCCATACTATGTCCAGTTTCATCCTTGGTCACCCCCTACCCCAGTGGACGTCCCTTAATTGTTTAAAAATGGCATGGCTATAGTAGGTTGTAGGGTGTAGGTTGTACAAGTAGGTGTCAGCTTTAGTTATTAATATTGAGATTTTGATACGTTGATGGCGACATTAAAACTTTAAAGGGAGAGTTTTAATAAAGCATTGCTATGTTTATTCGATCTACAGGTACATGTACACCAATTAATTTTATCCGGTTTTTTATTACGGTTCACTGTCCAATGCCAGAAAAAAAATTAACTTGTATAGGCCTAAGCTTCATTAATATGGCTTGATCTTGGATTTAGCATCCCCTTAATTTAAAATAACAGGGTTCCCCCAAATCTGGAACGTTTTTTCTCAAAAAGGCAGGGAAATTGAACATGGAAATATTGCAGTTGTTGAACTGAAACCCTCAAGGATTTTTCTGGAATCATGAAATTGTGAATTTAAAAAAAAAATGATCTGAATTTGCTATTTTTTATTAGAATTTTTTGTTTTAACTTATTTGTTTACAAATAATAAGCACTTCAGCATTCATTACTTTGACGTACATGTATATTTTTCAATTTTTTGTTGGTTAAGGGGGCTACATAATGGTTTCCCCCTTCTCCTGGTAACATGGTGTCCACAGTCCAGTCCATTTGAGGACGTCTTTTTTGAATGACCCCTAATATTGCCATTGAGGAATCTCACAGTGATTAAAAGGTGTCGTGGTTACGAGGTGAAGGAACCCTCCTGCCAGTGGCGGTGGTTTGATCAACTTCAGTATTTTCTCCAGAAATTCCTGAAAGTCTGCTTTTGTCCTCTCTTTCTCCTTCTCTGAACATCATGTAAACAATAAATAAGCATTAAAATTTTTCTCGATTTTTTTTTTGTGCGCGTGTATGTGTGTTCACATTACTCGTTTTCCTACCCCTCGAATGGTGGGGTAACTCGTTAAACGAGTCCCTTTTCTTGAGCCGGGTTCACCGAGGGGGTTCACTGGCGACCGTGTCCCTGTCCTGTCTGTACCTCGGTTCCCACGCCTGGTGAAGTATGGCCAGTACGTGTTTGAATGCTGCTTTTGCTCAGTCCGTTGGATTTTCATTGTTAGTCTTGCGTATGTGTATATATGTGTGTGTGTGTGCTTGCCTGTGGGCCTTGGAAACATCACCTACTCCTTTCCACTCCACTCTTTTTTATTATTTTTTTTTCGGTATACCTACCTACCTACCTACCTTTGCCTTCTGGACCTCCCCTCTTATTTCCTTCTTTATTTTTCCTTTCTGCGTGTTTTTTTTTCTTCTATGGTCATCCTGTTTCTGCAAAAGCAATGGCCTCTTGGAGCACTTGGAGAGGCTATGTTTTTTTAAAGACGTCTATAATTTGAAACTTAATTCCTGTTTTTCATTGTTCAGTGTTACGAGCTCCCTGCTGGACTTATTGTAATCCATGTTACGAATGTTATCGAGAAAAGTGTTGTAATTCGAGGAATGTCTGTGTGTGTAATTAATTTAGATGTACCGAGTGTGATATAATAACCCAGCATGCAACCCCTAGGCCTGTCGCAGGATACGGATACGGCGCAGGTAAGCTGATGATCTTATTAAAGGAGGTTCTTCTTTTGTTTTACCAGAGTTCTTGAAAGATATGATAATAAAACAGAGTATTGTCAATGGGTCAGTTTTAGACTTTGACTACTGACGTGATGGATGGTGGGTGTAGGTCTATAGCATCAGTGGAGGATTTAACTAGGGGGCAAATGAGCATCATGAGCATCATGATTCCCTGGCCCCTTGGGACGTTTAATTGCCACCTGGGTCTTTTTCCTTAAATCGGCCTCTGTATAGGATGCATACCTTTCATAGATTACTTATAAATGATGTGACAGAATAAAGCATGCGCTTCAAAATCAATTTCTGTACAGAATTGGGAAGACATCAGTTTAATAAGACAAATGCTCTTTATTGAATTGTAATTGGGGTGGAACTACACTGCCACAATTACAATTCAATAAAAATGCATTAATGCATCAAATGTATTGGTGACTGCCAAACCTAATTGCTGGATTCGAATTTATGCTGTTCAAAGTTTGTACATGATTTAATATCAGTAATGTAGCCTATAAATTAGGTTAGTTTGTCCTTGCAAATATGAAATGTTATGAATCTGGTTGATCTCATTTAAAATTGAGGCATTCTTTTGGTAGTAAAGGAAAAACCCCAGGAATATATTGAAGCTTTTAAAAGCGAAGTTCTGGAAAAGTTAGTGCAATTTTACATAAACAACTTATACAAGGTGGATGAAAATTCTGTTTACATCCCCCTCCCCTTCTCTCCCCCCCTTAAAAAATGTAAATTTACATGGGAGTACAGAAAAAGGGGAGAGCTAGAAACATTATTATGCTAAATGCAATACCTCTTGTGACATTTGGCTTTAAAGTTATTGGGCCTTTTGGTTCTAATGTAATTAAGTTCAAACATAACATTCTTCTGCTACATGTATCGACAACCAAAAACGCAATTGGAATGTTGTAGTACAAATTGATATGCCGTGTTACCACGTTATTTCTCAATAAACTGCTGTTTGCAAGAAATGTCACAAGTCATTAAGACAGCTAGTGATCGAGCAAGTCTTAAAATTGTAATTTCAGTATAATTTTAGATAATGGTGATCCTTGAATCGAAGCTGGATATGAAAGCAACTCCCAAAAAGGGGAAGTTTGGTTTTTGTAGTTCTGTTAACTAATTTTTATTTTGAAAATATTTGAACCGAACAGCTGCATACCACACCAGGGGAAGTCTGTATTTAGACATACTTTAGTTAAACCCTAGCAGGGGTGGGAAAAGGATAATTTTATTTTTTTGTGTGTGGCTTTGCTCTAGTCATAGGGGAGGTATAATAGGTTAAACGTGAGTCACGCATCGCATACCCATGAAAATGATTATTAGCCTCATACTTGTGCGTTAACATACTTTCACCACTTAACATAAAATTCAGCCTCTGGTCAGTTGTATATAGTAATGCTTTTTTTAAACCTGTCTGTACTGTCATAAGTCGACTTATAACAGAAATGTGAGCTTGAGCAACTCAGGAATGCAAGGGTGAGAGGCATTCACCCTCAACGTCGACTATAACCTGCGTGGGTTTTGTAACTTCAATTTAGTTTTCAAACCCTGCCATTGCTCCCTGAATATCTACATTCATGTTCTCTTCAGTTGGTTCCATGTTGCAGGATGCTCATAACCCAGAAAGTCCATATCGCTATTCAATTTCCTATAGGAGATCATAATTTCATCATAAAGTTTGGTCGGCTCATTTTAGACATGTTTTGCCAAGATTGGTTTAAGCGAATGAATGGAGTCTCTCCATTGCAACCTTGCAGCAATACTGTTTATTAATGTTGAGGATGCATTGTACAAACATTGTCTGCTTGTGAATAAAATAACGGTAATCAGATTTAAGAAGCAGAGTTTTTGTCATGGCACGTTCGTTTTCTTCCGCATTAATTTATGGTTCCACAATAGTATGTTCCTTAAATGTGTAAACTACAAATTATATTTAAGTGTCACGTTTAGTTTGTGATGCACTACAGTTACATTTAATAGAAAGTCGAGCTCTTGAATTAGTACATTGTATAGGGTTTCCTCTGAAATGGATAACCTGGAATTGTCATGAAAATTGAGCAGGCCTGGAATAATTGGGGGGAAAGTGATTTATATTGAAAAAGTCGCGTAAATTCAACCATTAATATTTCATTTCCTTTTTCATGGCCAGTTTATCAGAAATGGCTGGATATGGCACAATCAGCCAGCCCATCATCTATAGAAAAATAAATTCAATTTTCAAGTCAAGCTTGCTCAATATTAATCATGTTTTGGTGCATCCAGCTGACTATTTTTTTAAAATGTAATTCCTCCAGTTATTTGTTAAATAAATGTATTTTGAGAGGTTGTAGTACCATCATCTAGCCGCTAGGGTAGCAGCTAGTGTCCCATCAAAGACACCCCTATTTCAAATATATATTCTTTTTGTTGAATTTGGCGAAATGAAATAGCCAGTTGGATGCACCAAAACGTGTTGAATATTGAGCAATTTTTTTCCTTAATTAATTTTTAGAAGTTATGGAAAAAAATGGCTTTTGAAATTTAACATTGCTTGTTCCAAAGGGTATAATGAGCCTTAACTCGTTTTAAACTGTAAAAGTCAGGGAAATGGAAATTCTCATTTCTGTGGGAACCCTAGCTGTCTTAGTTAAACTGTATCTCTCCACTGTTTATAGATTGTTATAAAGATATAAATCATGCCTGCTTTGCTAACTGGTAAATGTGCCTTTAAAAGCGTGCTGAAATTGTGTAGCGCATATTTTAAAATCCTTTCAAAGTTCATCTCAAAACATGCATGCGTACATTGGGTTGCTCAAGTTTATTTATTTATTAGAAAACGTTGAAACAGAATATTAGATGATTGATTACATGTTTCATACTGTTTTCTCGTTTAGGATGAGGCCATGGCGTCTTTGACTGCGAACAGTGTCTATAGGGGTCCTGATCTTTACGAATTTTTGGTGGAATCTGAGCTGCATCATTACTATAATGCCCTGACAAAGGATCTGAAAGTGAACACCGTTCCCCAACTGAAATATGTAGAAGAAGATGACATGAGACAAATTGGGATGTCCAAACCAGAAATGAGGAGGCTGAAAAAGTTTTTCCATAAATATTGTCCGCAGACATATTTAAGACGGATAAAAAAGGTTAGTTATCCATTGATGTTTCTCCATCGATATACTAGAGATCTGTAAAACAAATATTTATCATTTGCTTTTTGTTTTTTAGATTATTATGAACAAAAAAGAAGACAATGGCCGAACTTTACTCATGATGCCTGAAGCCGCTTCGGATAAACAGTCTTTGAGGATCCCTTGTAAACATATGATATCAGCAGACAGTATAACATTCAATAAGGAATTGGGGTCGGGGGAATTCGGAATTGTTCAACAAGGAGTTTGGACAAATGAAGAAGGAATGAGAGTAAGCATCATGAACTTTTTAACAGGAAGACTAAAAGTGTAGATAGGATGCTAAGTTTATATTTGTTGTGTCTTGGGCGCATTTTACGTAAATGTGAAATTTGCATGCGGCAAGGAATCAAATTGTATTGATTTACGGATGTTGTCTTTGTTTTAGATTCAAGTTGCAATCAAACGCCTCAGCAAAGAAAAAATGCAGAATAATTCTATGGATTTTTTGAAAGAGGCTTCCATAATGCACACTATAGATAACGAGCATATTGTTCGGCTTTATGGAGTAGTCCTCGAAGCGGATGCCTTAATGCTGGTATACAAATTAATGCGCCAACATTATACGTAGTTTAGAGAATTCTACTTACTGTACTTTATTTTATATCATGTTGATAGGTTACGGAATTAGCACCGCTTCGATCATTGTTGGAGTGCCTTAAAGAACCGGCTTTGCGGCCCAGTTTCCCCGTTATTTCACTTTGTGAATTTGCCTTACAAATTTGTGATGGAATGCAGTACCTGGAGAGCAAGCGGCTAATACACCGAGATTTAGCTGCAAGAAATATTTTAGTTTATACAAAAAATAAGGTATTTTTTTTATTACAAAACGAAAGTTACATTTTTTTTAAAAGACGCTTTTTTAATGTTTGTATTTTTATTTGTAGGTGAAAATAAGTGACTTTGGTTTATCTAGAGCCCTAGGAGTTGGCAAGAATTATTACCAAACAAATTTTAACGTTAATCTTAAGCTTCCTATTGCTTGGTAAGAATATTTCTTGTTTTATTTATCCGTTTCTTAATGTGTATTTTCCCTGATATGCCTGCTAGAGGTTTTTGAGGACGAAAGGTTATTTTTGTTTTTCTGTATTAACGTTTTTGACTACTTCAAATATTTAACTTCATACCAAATATGTAATAAAGCCCTAATAAATTAATAATTAAGTATTATTATTATGTTATTTGGCTTATATTCAATTAAAAGCAACATTCATTTATGCAGGTTGTCTGGTTGTTTTCTAACCACTTGTATTTTTCTACTGTTCGTTTAGGTGCGCTCCCGAGTGTATTAACTATTTGCGATTTACTTCGGCAAGCGATATATGGGCATATGGCGTAACGTTATGGGAAATGTTCAGTTATGGATTTCAACCGTGGGCCGCTTTAACTGGTCAACAGGTAGGCTGTTGTGGTGTGCAAATTGAGCGAACCACGTGAAAAGCATGAATAACTAAAGTAATTAATACAAATTATAAATGCCTTTTTTTATTTTGTGTAGATATTAGAAGCCATTGACGAGCCAAATTTGCATCGACTGGAACAGCCGGAATGCTGCCCAAAAGAATACTATGCGCTAATGTTAAAATGTTGGCAACACGATCCAAACAAACGACCGAAATTTCAGGAAATCTTGGCTGCGTTGCCAGAGGTTCGTACACTTGCGCTTATTTTTTTTTTGTTGACTTTTTCAAGCTTCTAATAAAATGATTTCTCTTGCTGGATTTAATATTATGTTGTGCAAATGGAAGAAAAATAAGGGTGTATTGCCAACTAATGTAAATTGATTCTTTATTGACAAAAGAGGTGTAGGGATACTGTTGTAAAAATGACAAGATTGGCAAATATTCAGAATTTCAAGTATGCCATAATTTGTTTAGGTAATTTTAGATAATAAGCTGCTGGAAATAGCTATTTTTATAATATGGTGAGCATAATATATGAAATATGGAATTTTAGATGTGATCCTGGTGAATATGGGTTAAAAACTACTAATTGAAAAATTTTGGGATGTTGGTAATTCTAAGCCAATTTGCCTCTGGTACTATTTTTAATTTGAAGTGAGTTATTTTACATACAGTAAAACCTGGGAAATAATCTTCTTTCACTCATGATAAGTGCATTCTTTCAAAGACTCAAGTTTTTGGAAAACTTTTCTAAAAATGCCCGCTGTTTGATTAAAAATGTACTGAGAAATTTGCTTAAAGGATAAAATTGAGCTAATATCAAAGCAACAATTCTTTTTAATGTATAAAAACAGCTCAAAAGTATCGAATTAGCCAGTCCTAGGGCAGCAACATGCCATTCTGTTTGGTGACCACCTGCATACATTGACAAATTTTGCAAATTTTTGGATGGTCACTTTTAACAGGTTTTATTGTAGATTTAACAAGAATTGAAGAAAATTCAAGTGGCTTTAATTTTTTGGGACTTGCTTTCTTGTATTTGTCCTTGTTTGTTATCAGGCAAGGTAGTTTTACTGAACTTCCAATATAAAGAAGTTTATAGCTTATCTATTTAATGTTATCTTCTGTTATAAACATTTAAGCTATGTCACTTTCTCACACGTGCTTAAAAAAATAAGTTTTAAGGTTTACGAAAAAAATATCAACCCGAAGCAGGAAAAAACAATTGAACACGCAGAAAGGTTTGATGCACAAATATTAACTATTATAATAGCATAGTGTACTAGCGTAAAATAGAAGACTCCCTTAATGAAAATTGGGCAGGGTATAACAGATGTTGACAATAGTTGCAACATACTTCTCAAGGTCACTTATTTTGTCAAAATTTCAAAACCTCACCTTGTCATATCCATTTCCATGAAATTCCAAAGGTCCTAATGTCTTACGAGGTATCAATATTATGCCATATGTGGGGTTTGTGTATGACGATGTAATTGTTGAACATATTGCTTTATCATATTTTTCTCGGCGATTTATTTATACTTTTGTCACAGTTGTCCGTTTGCGAAATATTTCCTGTTTGCATACGTTTATCGTGCTATCCTGTTTACAGTTTAAAACTGCTCCGAGAAGCATGATTCATTTTCCTCCACTTAAATCCAAAGGAATATGTTGATCACTACTCGATATGCCCATAACTAGTATTAAGTGTGATGAAACTCAAAGGGTAGGGCATTTACTTCTTTGCAGTTGAAACCTGAACAAGTATTGGCAATCAAAGATTATGAGGAGGTGTCAAGCAGCCCTAAATGTAGGCGTGATTTTTTGTCATACCGGCTAAACGAAGTAATAATTGTCTTGGATAAAAGGTGAATATCTTGTGCGAAGATAAAGTGGTGGATGATATCCTGGAATTTTTTTAAAAAAAATTGTTTCCTTCTATGCAGGCCTTCAGTGGATAGTCCAACCCTATGGAAAGGTGTGCTAAATAACGGAAAAACTGGACTTTTCAATCCTGCAAACACAGTTGCGTATCTTGGAATGGATATTCCATCATTGAAGCCCAGTTTCGTTAGGCCAGGTAAGAAATCTGAATGCCTTAACTTTGTTTTAATATTTAAGAAACAAAATGTTTTGAGAACTTTTATTGGGGGCAGTAAACAGTGGTCATGTTACTTTTTTTTAAAATAAAACCAAGAAATTATGCAAAAATGTAATTATCGGCTCTCGATATAACGAACTGAGTGGCTGGTCCAGACCAAATTTCATGTTCCTCTCACGTATTAACCTCTCTACAAGTATAAAGAACGTTCTGTATAACGAACGGTTCGGCTGGTCCCTAGACTGATTCACATTAAGACTAAATACATTGTTTATAACGAACAGCAATGCGATGTCATAGATCAGAGATAAAGAACATCCTGTTGTGGCATAAGATTCATATTTCCATTGATTCTAAGATTTGTTTTTAAAAGTTGACATCTTAAAACTTTCTAATGCTTATTTAAGGTGTACTCAAAGTACTGCACACACACAAAAATCGACAAGCAGCTTTAGTGTGTAGACTCGATTCTCCAATGTTTTGCAAAATTTGTATTTCTGGTGTTCGATAGAAGACTGTTGGTGCAAAAAAAACCTGTCATTTCAGTCGGAAAAAACTGCCAGCTGTCATAAAACACTTAATATAACAAAACGAATGTCCCATCATTTAGGCGTGCATTATTTCGAGAGCCGACTGTATTTTAATCAGCACATGTACAGCTAATGACATGCTCGCTATTTTTTTTTTGTTAAGGGAGTATGTAAAATGACTTTTGACATAAGAATTTCAAGTTTCACTTGTTCGTAAATTCAGATTCAGCAGTTTCAGTTGTGGAAACTTGTGGTTAGGTGTTAATCTTTTTTGTTTGGTTAGCCATCGAATAGTTATTTCCACAAACAACGTTAGATGTTTATATATCAAGGTTGGATTTTTTATGTGCGGAGCGAGTAGATAAATCTGCGTAACAAATATTATTAAAAATGTATTAAACTGTAGAGATTTAATTAATTTAGATGACCCTTTTAAGTCAGTCATCCCTAGTTGCAGAAAGTAAAACTTGACAGCATTACTTGAATTTATTTTTTATGTACTAGCTGTTAGCAAATATTGTTTTTTGTTATCTTTTGGCTTGGTTTACACATTTTGTTTCATTATTGATTAGCGCACTCTGCCTTTCCAGCATGAATCTCATGCACGACATCAACTCTTGACTTGCTTTCACTTTTTCTGTCTTGTCCCAGATGGGAAATCTGGCTTATATTCAAGTCGAAGGCGAATTAGACCAGACATGATTAGTCGGCCGCAAGACGATTTCAAACACACTGGTCACGTTGGCTTGGATGGGGCATTCTTCGGGGACGTCTCTTTTCTAGGTGATAAATACAGCCAACTACCAAAGCAAATTGTAACACCTTGTAAGTGGCTTTTTACCAAATTTCTTTAAATTTCAATAGCCTTAAATAGAATTAAGAAACGAATAAAGCTCACATGATAAAACTGTATTCCAGTGTTATTATGTAAAATGCATTGTTTTTATGATCACAAATTTATTACATGACAGGAAACTGTTCGATTAATTATAACTTCCTTTATAGTCTGGCTGTTGTCAGCCCACTCTTGAACAGTTAAATTTCATGGAAAAGTATTTTTCTTGCATGACTTAAGTTCTTAGAATTTCTGGAAATTAGTCTTCCCTCATTTCCCATTTTGATCCTTTACTGATTTTTAGCCACTTGCACACTTCCTTCTCCCTTTACTCGTGTATATTATATTGTACCTACAATGTGGACTTGACTCTAGTATTCTGAATATTAAAAAAAAGTACAGAATGTTCCGATATCTCTGCTTTTTTATCATTGAAAGCAAAAATGATATAGCAATGATGCCTTTAGAGTTTCGATCATTGCTTATCACATTTTAATTAAGCAAAAAATGCATCTAAATCGGTTTTTAATGTTTATTAATCCCAAACCTGTAAGTAGTGTTTTCATTGCATAAACTTCATAAATTTAACTGGCTAATTTAAAACTAGTGATATTATTGCAGGATATTATTTAAAGAAGCTATGAAATTTAAGCTCCTAGATTCTATCTTGAATCAGTTTTGTCTGCTTTTGGACAAGTTACTGGTTACGGGTATAGATAGAGATTCTTACTTAGCCAACAAAATTTGAGCTCCACGGGAGTAATGTTGGAATGCATTTTTTTTTATAAATGGTGACATATTTATGCGTTCAACACATTATGGCACAATACAAGAGTAAATTGTCCGCTTTTTAGTTTCCATAAATTTGTCCGAATTTTTTTCTCGTTTAAGAGGGTTGCATACCAGAATAATCCTTATTTTTTTCTAAATTATTTTTTATTTAATTTTAGAAACTGATACGGACAAATGAAATGTTCTAGGACCTGGCATAACTATTCTATTATTTGTTTATATTTTTTGTGTATGTACATGTATATTTCATTTCATGGAAATATGTCTATAAAGTTTAAAATTGTAGAAGGTCTGGCAAACTTTACAGGAAATATAATATACATAAACATAAACAAATAATAGAATATTTATGCTAGGTCCTCGTACATTCCATTTGTTTCTATGAGTTTCCAAAATTGAATAAAAAAATAATTTAGAAAAAAAAGGCTTAGTTTGGTATGCAACCCTCTTAAGTCAAGATGGAATTTTGTAAAGTACTTAATAAAATGTTTAACGTAAAAATAATTCTTTTTCGAGCATGTCCATATTTGTTTTATTACATGTAATAGGCATTACTTATAAATTATTGCGGTGGAAATTGTAGGGTAAATTGCCAATTAACAATATTGTCCATGTAGTCCATTCGGTCTAAACATGGGTGTTCTGAAGCGTTTGCGTTTTATCTAATAGATGTCGTTGTTTTAGATAAACCCCATGAAGACCAGGACCATGTCTCTTTGATGAGAAGTTCGGATGTTTCAGATAGAGCACCATTGATCGATGGAGGGAAGAGCGGACCATCTACCAGTAAGTTACATATATTTTAGTATTTTTATTTAGTTTTAGACTAGACGTGTTTTTTGCACATATTTACTTTTAAATCCCACGCGCCAAGTTAATTTTGTGGGTTTCATTTTATGATGTTCTGAATATATAATTTAAAGCCCACGCTGTAGCTTAATTAATTACTATTTATCACATGATCAAGGTGTTGTCACTCTTTGGTGTCTATCATGATATTCCATCTGGGGTTAAAAATGGCGTGTTTCCAGTTAGCATTTTATGTATTATTAACTTAGTTTTGTTATGCTGTGTCTGTCTGTTTACAAATAATACACCAAACAGCATTTAGTTTCGAACGGTTCACGCAGCTACTCCTTGAAAATCACAACCCCCATTAAAAATACAGTGATAAGGGTGGGATTCTTGGGATCTTGGCACTGAATTGCTTGACTGAATCTTAATTTGCTATAACTGGCACCCGAAGAAAATTGATGTCTGGCTTAACACTACGCATACTTTCAATTGTAGGACACATCAATCAGAATGTAAGTAGAACTAATTATGAGTGTCTTTAAGAATTTTGTCTTTTATTTTGACAACTTCTAAGTTTCTGACCTGTGGTAATCATTATTACAAACACATACAGTTAGATTAACTACTGTGGAATCCGCTTATTGTAATCATGGATTATGTTATCAACCATTTATTATTATCAGAATCACCAAGTCTCGAACTCTCGCATTTAAGTACTTACTAAAAAATTCGCTTACTGTAATCAATATTGAGGTAAGGTCCCGTTTTCCGTTAGGGTGCATAACTGACAGATATATTATGAAAATATAAGCAAATATGTAATAAATAAAAGAGATGGAAGGATTTGAGCTTGAAAGAAAAGATAACCACTTTAGATTTGTAGGATTAGACCTTCTTCCCACCAACGTTGATGTAGATCAACTGATGTGGACCAAGAAAACTTTTTCTTGTTAATTCACACCGCAGAACTCAGTTAAACTGGTCACATGACCTATAGTATACAGGGCACAGTATACTAGATCATGTGACCAGTTTAACTGAGTTCTACGGTGTGAATTAACACGCAAAACTTTTCTTGATCCACATCAGTTCTACATCAACGTTGGTGTGAATCAGGTGTTAGTGGCCTAAAATTATAGTCAACGGAACACTTTTATCCTAAATTCTGATAAATCGCAAGGAGCTTGAAAAAAGAGAAAAACTGAATAAAGATTGCAAGATATGCACATTTATCTGCAATTATTTAGAATTAAAATTTAGAGGCTGGATTTTTCTTGTTATTCACATATTAGAATCTCTCGGGTATTGTCATCAAAATTAAGCCTGAAACAAATGTGATCCCATTAAACGGAATACAATGTATTCCATCATTGTATAATCTGCACTCAAGCTCGTGTTTGCTTGATCGAATCTCTAAGGCCAGAATATTGCCAAAATGTTACGCTTTTAGCCGTGTTGCATTCATGTGCCTAGAGATGATATTGAAAATACAACTGTGCTTGATTAGTCAATTTGTAGCCCTTTATATTATAAATAATATGCCTGCATCCGCCCAAACTGTGTCTATACATAGGTCATTTTAATGTCACTGTAACATCCGTGATTTATTTTGCCGGACATTTTGAAGGAAATTATTATTTTATTAATCGAAGCAATTTTCCTTCATTTTAATTGACGTTGGAAAAGCAAGTTAAAAAGGAAGGGCGTTGAGGTGTCGACAGGTCAACCAAGGGTGACTCCAATTATGGTCAAAACTGATATACGCTTGTAGACGCTGTACCTGAATGCACTTGATATTAGCTGTTTACACCCTACTGCACACCCTAGCTGTCATTTTGCAGTGAGAACAATATTAAAAGTCATTTTATTTTCAATTTCGCTATAGGATGTTTATTAAAAATAGGACCAGAGTTGCACTCTTGGTGTGATTTGAAAGTTGGTATCGTGGCATACATGTATGCTCTATATAAACTTATAAAGGGTTAACACAGATTCATTCTGAATGTCAGGAGAATTTAAAAAAAAACTTGTATTTGTTTTAACATAGCCAGTTATTAGTTATCCCAAAAGTCAAGAGATGGCACACTTAGTCTGCACTGTAGCTTTAGACTTGGGAATTCCCCGTTTAGCAGATTTTGACATAATGTTACATGAAATATATTAAAAATGATTTTGTTTGTACACGTTTTCATCCCTAACAAATATTTGTGCCTGCAAGTACAGCAGTTTAATGACACAAATATTTGGTTACCTACTAAAAAAATAACTTATGTTAATTAATTATGATATTGTTTAAAGTCTTAAAATGTGTTTTGAAACAGTTTCTTAGTATAAGAACTCAAGAAATTATCAAGTATATTGACATATTTATGAAATTTGAGTCATTAGGATGGTGATGGGTAAATTAAAATTAGCTTTTAAAATGGGAAAATCAAGGGAAGTTGAATATTTCATTTCTGGGCAGCACGAATAATTTTCTTTTTGAAAACAATAGGAATTTTATAACAATCATTGAAATTTCTGTCTAAATCCTCTGATTTTTTAATGTGAGGTCTCCGAGTGTCGACAACTACCAAATGGATAATCAATCAAAAACACCTTATACATTTTTACTTAATGGCTTATAAATTTCTAAAATGTGACATTCGAACTTTGATAATTCAACATTTTACCGAAACATGCGAATGTATGAAAAAAATCTAGACTTTCACAGATAATCAGATTGGCAAGTTTCACATTACAAACTTTCTAAGTTGATTTTTTTTACAGTGGAGTGGCCAGTCTAAACGTTGGCATTTTACCATGTTTAGCTACAGGAA
>JAQGCC010002973.1:0-16645 GCA_034698905.1 Xestoiulus laeticollis
CAAAATTTTAATTACACAAGTCGCTGACTTGGTTGAGAGCTTTTCCCATAGGAAACGGGGTGTTTCGTTCCCCCTTAAAGCATACATGTATATACAAATTGCAAATGTAAAGAAAAACTCAATATCAGCAAACAAAAATGGAAATAGATTAAAATTTCTTCGTGAGCCATTTTTGAAAGGAATTGTTTGTAGCTGTGCTAAAGCCTGATCTACAACGTAACGTTTTGTCGTCAGTCTTGCATTATCATGGTGGCAAAACGACCACTGACGATCACTGACAACGTAGATCAGGCATAAAGCCTGTTTGTGATCATCAGAGGTCGTCAGAGATTGTTTTGTCGTCATGACCATGCAAGACTGACGACAAAACGTCACGTGTAAACCAGGCTTTGGGATACACCGATATACATGTACAGTATATATGAAATAAATTTAAAGATAAGGAAAAGTGGATTTTTGAATTAGTGTTGCCTGTTGATCATCGACACTTTCAGAAAATTATTGATAAATAGTAATGGCCACAAATTTAAACGATTATCTGACTTTGTATGCATCTTTGAATATTTTAAACTTTTTGAAGTAGCCTACATATTACCCCACGGTGGTCATCATGCTGATCAGATGGTTTAATGGAAGGGCTTTAAATATTTCAAGAATTACTAAAATGCAGTTGGTTATATGGCAGGCTGTAGTCTGACGAAACCCAGAGATCCACAAGCTGGACTATGTAAATGCCCTGTGGTCTTTGCGTGCATCCATCCATCATTGATTCGGTATTGCCGTCACCATGGACTCCCGGATGACATTGTTTAAATTTTGCTTATTTTTTTTTTCCCTAAACATTACATTCTCCCCAGGATATTCTATTTGAATGAGGGGATAAGCGGGGGAAACCTTTTTATCTGGCAATCTATATGGAAATTTAAGAATGTAGATTTAGGCTTAAAACGAATTGGAAACAAAGACGTATATAGCCATGAATGCCAAAATGATTAGTAGGCCCGTGGCTGAATAATTAATGTTGTATGAATGTCTTGCCCGAGTATAGTCTGCATCATCGTTATTATTGGCAAAAAAAAAAAAATCGTCCCGCAAAAATAATAATAATGGAGGGATTAAAAATGAAAGGTTTTTTGTACGTACAAAAGGAAACGACAAAGAGACAATGGTGCATTGAAAATTTGTTCTAATAACAAATTTAAAAAAATGTAAATATCGCCGAGGGGAGGCATAATCCCGGCACGCGTTCATCGGCTAATTAAATTGCAAGTCCTTTTAAAGGCTTAAGTACAGAATGCCCTCTTAAATATTTAATGAAAATCGCCGGCTACCCTTTATTGTCTCATCCTCTCAAAAATTCTGCTGTTCTGTAGCTTGGCTTTTTACGTCAACTTCATGCTCTTAGGAACGTGCCAGCATTTTTCCCTTTCCCCCCCTAAAAACATAGTCATGATATTATTCTCATACATTAGCAACGTCCATTTAATATAATTTGTGAGACTAGAACTACTAAGATTGTGAATAATAAGTCGCGGTAACCTGTTTAAGCTATTAAAAGTTAATTAGGCGTAATAACAATAGCTTTTTCGTGCCCTTACAGGACTCATTCAGAAGCAGCTGAAACTATAATGTAGCTGTTGCTTTCTTAGCTATTTTCATTAAATGCTCATTGTGCAATGCAGGATGCCTGTATTGAAATGTTTTTGAAAAGACTCATTTTGTACCTTTGAAAATGCGTTTTTGTATGGATTTTTTACTAAGAATCGATCGTGCATTGGATTTTTGTCATCATTGATCCTTTCTTGATATACGGGGTGTTAGCAAAATCAAGCCATATACTGTTATAGTACACAGGCTATTATATGGATTAAATTGATATGCCTTACTAATATATACTGTATAGATTAAATTGCTATACGTTTTAATTTGTGTAAATTTACATAAAATGTTCGAATTGGCTGCATTTTTGATCCTGCTAAAGATGACCACCCAAAAAATGGTCACCTAACAAGTAATCACCACAGAGAATTTTTATGAAGGAAAACATGCATACAGTATATGCACTGGACGCTTTATCAGGTTTTATTGTATATATTATTTATTCGTTTAACTCATGCCCTTTAAATGACTCTTTAATACTTGTCCGATGTTGTTTCAAATTTTGATGGGATGTTACCATTTAGCTGTACCTGATGATTCTAATAATTGAAAAAATTGTTTGTACATTTACAGTATGTATGTTTAGACGACAACTTATGCAACGTAGTTCTGATCTAAGTTTTGTAAAATCCTCTATGTTGGCTTATTGGTTTGCTGATTAACCGGATGCAGGATCTATTAAGGTTTTAAGAGGAATGGTGGTCAGGTTGATCTGACAAGTTTCAAAACAGTCAAACTGTTTCGTACAATTAAAACTGATCACAGCAGCACCCTTCTGAGCACTATACTTGCACTTTGAATTTAGCAAAACAAACGATGATCTGCTGCAGAACAGATTAAACAGCAGCCTGGCTAGAAATTAATTGGCATGCTCAGTACACAAATTATCAAGATAAAAGAGCAGCTTAGAAATTGAGCTGCTTTATAAATCACCAATGGAGCCCTGTAATTACTGGCTAAATGGCTCTCCAGACCAATTAACATGAGCCATTTAGTGCACACGATGAGGTATTATGTGATCCACTTTTTTTTTCTACATTTTTTTTATCGAAATGCACTTAGTCGAAAAAAAAAAAAGATTGTTTGCAGTATCTTAACTTTTCATTAAAAATACGTTAGCTAGAATGTAAAACGACTTTGGTAGTCCTTTTAGTGTAATAAGTTTCCCATGCTATTGCGCTATTGCCATTCTCCAATGTAATAACGTTCATGGGAAAAGTGGGCAATCCCGCACAACACGGAAGCTATAATTGATTGCCAACTTTCAATTGCATGGCATATGCATTATGTGGACAAAATCCATTTAGGCATAAGCGTTTGTTTTACTGGGCATTCGTTATCACCCTGGTTGGAAGTAAATTTCCCAATTGATAGAGATTTGCTGAATTTCAATTCATATGATTGATGGTGGCTAACTGTAGTATATGCATCAACATTGCGGCTTCTTAACCCTTTTGTGCTTTGAAAATGTTCCTCACTCATAAACTCGATAACGAGCTGTCAAATTTTTCGAAAATTTGAATTTAATATAGGTACTCACGAACATAATCTTACCGCTTATTTATCCACGTTCGGCCAAGTTGGTAGATACGGAGGCTGAGTGGAGCTAATTTCCTGTTTTACCGACACAACATGTGTGCCAACCCATCATTACATGTGAACGTAAAGGTAATAGACGAAGCGCCATTACAACTTAATCATTGGCGCCAAAATACAGAATATCACCAGCTCGGCTAGCCCACTCAAGCCTCCGTCAACTGTATATAAGATTAGTAACGTGAGGACTCCTAGAGAGTGACAATTTTCTTTGCTAATATGGGTACCGTAAATACTCGAATTGACCTGAGGTTTATTATTTTATTACCTCAAAGTTACGTTATCAATAAATTAAAAATGACACAAATTTACCAGAAACAAGCATATCTATATCCGGTACCAGTAGGCCTATTTTATTCGCCTAATAAAATTGGTATATAATTGTGTGCCTACTTGACCCATTGCTGTCGTTTCGTTTCTCTCACACCCGGGGTTTATTCGAGACCGGCGTTTACTAGAGTATTTCACGGCAATTCAAAAACATTCCGAAAAACAATTTATTCGTGAAATTGTCGCATTGTGTATCTTTTTCCTCCATGTTTTTTGGTTTGAAAGAGGAAACTTTTAATAGTAAAATATATTGCCACGCTTAAGGATTTAAATTTTGAAAGATTGGGACGTGGAGAAATTGTTTGAATTTTAACGACGTGCATGTACCGCTACTTAGAATTTATGATGTTGTCGGTGGGAAATGTCTACCCAGTTTTTTTTTTTTTTTTTTGCTTCTGTCTCGAACCGTGAAAATGTCGTGTATTTATCCTGCAGCCAGTTTTAGGTACACAGTATTTTCTCCCTCTTTTTCTCATATATAATGTAACGGTATATGATGGCTTTGATTGGTTTGCTCTCACTCTATAGCTGCTGCACGTTTTTTTTTCTTCTTCTCCTAAGATGCTGCAGTTCTATTTGTTTTAACAGGTGTTGTGATTCTCAAGGCAATCAACAATCTCTGGGCTATTGCTTTCGAAATACGAGGTGCCAACGTTTCCTAGTCGCTCTGGCAGCAATTTTCCACGTATATATTCTCTATCGAGGCACACAAAGGGTATACAAAAACTAGGCTACAATAATATTCTCCCTCTCTCTGAGACAGCTTTGTTACTTTTCTTTGTTTCTTCGAATGACAGGCCTATTGTCAGGTTATTACTACTGGGTGTTACGCCTTTTATTCTGCTGTCTTAGTCGGTAATTCAACTTATTCAGAAACCTAACAGTTGAAACGAAATTTACAGCCCCTAGCTGGATGTTCTTCTTCTTCACGTCTTCTTTTCTCATTTAAAAATCATCTAACAGTCATACTTGCCATTTTTTTGCAGCTTGCTTAGTAAATGCATACGGATCAAGTGTAACTATGTTACATATAAATGCTACTACGTTGACACTTTTCTCTGTTATTACAGTATTGCTACTTTTTTATAAATAAGTAATGTTGGTTGGGCTCTTGTCTCAGATGGTTTTTATGTTGTTTTCTGGTACAACGTGGACTTGCAAAAAAAAAAAAAAAAAAAGTGATAGATATTATGTGACCATGGCTACTCCTGACTTGTTTCTTCATATGATATACGACACTCTAGAGAATTAACAGAAGTTTCCCGTTTGAGTGATTTAACGTTGTGAATCTAGCTGGGATGACGTTTTGATGAAATTCCTGCAAGTAATGTGTATAAAGCTTCTTTTTTATAGGGATAGATTTGATGTAGTGCAAGGAGAGGTAGGGTATGGACAGAATAACACCATTCTGTTAACTTTTTTTTCGGCGAGAGATTAAGGGACGACTTGTTGCAATGCTGATAAATTTCTATAAATGGAATGATAAAACATGACTGCCGCTTCAGCGAAATGCTGATTAATTTCACATGTAATGTTCTTCAAACCATATTATATATTGGTTCAGTGACAACAATCGCGTGTCTTGTAATGGACGTGTTGTGAACATAAAGTTCAATATAAACTGTAATGGAAAAAAAATATAGTATGTCAAAAGGAGCTTGGTTTCATGAAATCTGGGTCATCGTTTATTTGTCGACAAATGTTCAAACGTTCTTTTTATTTTATGATAATTTACTTGATCAGTTGTTTGATTTTGATGGATGACGTTACTCCCTCATCCGTCCTCTTCTTACATGGGCGTTGCTGCCATGTTAGACTTGATAACGTCATTAATTTGCATGCAGACTTTAATAAGGTGGACAGTTCATGTCCTACTTTTTTTTTTTTTTTTTTTTTTTTTTTTGGAATTTTGAATGGTTAATTTCTTTGTCATGGGCTATTTTCCAAACAGACTTGCATTCTGTTATTGCCTTGCAAATGTTTCCCCCCGTGCATTGGCGCATCTTAAACAGTATACGTAGCAAATTTGTAAAATTGCAGAGGTACCGGTACAACAATTGTCCTTCACATTCTTTTATTCTAATTTTATTGCCTTTTGCCTTACTTGGGGGTATTCCGTTAAAAGTAAAGAGCATCCTTTGTCCAACGTTGAGGAAAAGAGCAATACCATTGTCCTAATGATTTCATCAGAAGAAACCTTCTTCCATTTGTTGTAAATGCGCAATTGTTTGATATCCCTTGAATTAAGATTTATCGTAAGTTTGAGTGAAATAGAACTGTCTACCTTTAAACTTCCTGAAGTGAAATGCCATTTTCTCCTAACAGTGTTGCAGTGATTGAAGAATAAATGACCTCATTCTGGGTGCAGTTGGAAATCTCAACGACTGGCAGTGCTTTTGTGTAATGTCAAATAAGGCTTTGAGGAAATAATTGGAGCCCTTGCAAAACTTCAGTTTTTTTTACCGTGTTAAACATTCGTTTAACCTGGATAACTCTTTCGAATTTATTTTATTAGTTTTCTTGAGGTGACATAAATTGCAAACTCGATGCATGCGGTACTTTTTTTTTTCTATATTTAAAAAAATGAACGCTCGTTTGCCTGCTAATGTTATTACATCAGCATGGCGATTATTGAAACATGTGCTCGTTTTTGGTAAAGGAATATTGAAAAGCATCGGCAACAAATGTGCCATTTGTCCTAGCTTCATTTTAAAACATAAGGTGCATTTGAATTAAGCACTTTATTAGTCATACTTTATTTCTCTTAACCTTATTGGATTTTAGGAAGATGAGATCTCATCTTTTGTAAAATAATTCAACGGTATTTGTACAAAAGTTTCATTGCATCTAAATTGGAAGAACTCATTTCGTGGTATAGAACAAAGATTTCTTGAAATTACTAAACTTGAAGCGTAATTTTTGACGATTTCTATACTCGTTGAACAAAAGAAAGAACCCTAAGCGTTGGTGGACGTGGTCTTGGCAGTTATTTTTTCTGTTGAAGGTCCTCTATTTCATCTGTATGGTAATCACTCATAGCATGGCGCACCATTGTTGTACTGCGATGGAAAAAGTTGGAAGGTTTGAGGACGCTGGCACTTGAATTCTTCCATATATCAAACTGTCCAATCAATAACCAGAAAATTGCGTGAACACCCGGGTGCCACTCGCTTATCCTAAAATGAAGACGCGATTGGATCTGGAAAGTGAACGAGGTGAAGAGGTTCTTTAATTCACTGTGCTATATAGTCGCTTTAGCAAAAGAATCACCTTCACAAGTTTGCAAAAAGACAGGAGTGTCGTCTGTCAACCCGTTGGTGCTAGGGGCCAGTAAACTGGCCGAGTGCATGACAGTGACGAGAAAGTTTCTTCCAAGAGGCTATATCCAGCTTTATTATAGGTCTATACTGGCATTCAGCAGCAATATTATCACTTTAGGTTCATTCACCCTCTGAAGCAAGCTGTATACCTTCAATGTTAAAATTTCAAAAAGCCAGATGAAAAATAAATTATTGAAAAAAATATGCTCAATATTCATCACGTTTTGGTGCAGCCAGCTGGCTATTTTTTAAAAAAATGTATTTCCTCCAGTTATTTTTTAGTTAAATGAGAGGATGCTCGTATCCCATCAAAGTCACCATAATTTAAAAAAAAAATGATTTATTTACAAAATCACTGGACATTTTAAAAAAATAGCGAGATGTATGCACGAAAATGTGATTAATCAGGGAATTTTTTTTAATTTTGACATTGCAGGTAGGCCTATAGGGCTTGCTCCAGAGGGTAATGAGCCTGACGCTAAAAAAACCTGCAGATATTACCATCATCAATTAAAATTCTAAAAAATATTAAAAATATTGATTGTGTAGCCTATACATATTGGCAGAAAATTGGGTGAATTCCACCACTTTGTTGACATGTTAGCTACATACATGTATATACCTGTAAGTCTTGTGTGCAGCTGGTGAATTGTTTGCTTTAGGAGAAATAAGCATGATCACACCTTTAAAGAGTTCTTATATAATTATTTGAGTATAATGTACATGTATATGGTGGACAAATAATCTTAGAAGGTCGTGTTTCATCATATTTGATTCTTTCTACATATATATACCTTCTAGTGGTTATGTTAATGCAATAATAGAAATGGCAAAAATATTGTGCAACAATGGAAGGTCTTAAGCAATTTCCTTTTTATTATGTAATACTAAAATCATTTACGTTCAGGTAAGTTTGAAAACTGGATGTACAGTTGCTTTCTATATACATGTACATGTACTGTATGCTTTTGCCAATTCTGTTTAAAATGCATATTTTGGCAGTATTTATGGATTCAGTACCTTGCAACGAACATGTCACATAACCTTATAGTGTTACGGGGAAGTTCGGGTCTCACGTTGCAATGCAAGATAGTGTCTGAAGGCATTGCCTTCATAAATTGTTATCTTTTATGGAAATGGTATGCACATACTCCTATTCATCCATTCTTGATAACAGAACACGGCGTGCGCACACGTTTTCTGCATTTTCAGGTCATAAATAAAACATGTGTGCATCAAGTTTCATCGGTGCATGTAGATGGGCATACCGGTCGAAATTTTGAAGAATGCATTGATGCCATTTGTTTTCTGTACATAAACGAACGGAATATCACTTGAAAGCCCCACTTGCACGATGCGTTTGTTATATATATATAGACGCGATTTTCTTAAGCTGTTTGTTTTGGTGTAACTCTGCCTATTATCAGCACCTATCTATTTTTATCAGTCGATAATGCTACCATATATATTTTTTAAAGAGTGCTACCCATTTTCGCTTTTATAAGCACTTGTTAATTCATTTGTTCAACCTTCCTCTCTCTCTCTATTTCGCTCTTATTCTCTCTTCACTTGAAGTCGCCTTTTTTTTTACTCGAAATTTTGTTCAAATACTTCTGAGAAGTACCCTTTTCTTGTCGAGTAAATATGAAGCGGATATTGTATGCCTTCTTGCATACAAGTATCTGTACTTAAATCTGTATCTGATGTAGTTAAACCGTTCACGCTATACCATTTCGACTTAACTAGGAATGTCCACATCCGTATAATAAAATCGTCTTTTGGATTTGACGTTGGATGCAGCTGGTGTCTGTCCATTATTCGAAAATGTACTTGTACATTCAGTGGCTCAAAAGATGGTGCCACACACAATTATTTTTCTTACCGACGTACGCTGTGCAGTATTGTAGTTATAGCTACTATTTGATGATTCCCTCTGTTCTTAAAAAAACATTTTGACAACTTTATATAATTGCCTTTGACTTTGAACCCAGTTGATTTCATACAATCAGACCATGCATGCTCTTCCTTTTCCTAATTTGACATTTTGTCATAAATGTTACGGCTTAAAAGTTATAATTTCGATTTCGTTCAAAAATGGTCTTAGGTAACATTTAGTAAATTTACATGTAATTCCATCAATGCAGAGCAACCATGACTTACTATCTAGCCACACAAACAGAATTTTCACAGCTATAACGGTTCAGAAAAAAATTGTGATGGCACTGACTTGAGTCATATACATGGATATACAAGAATTTTCATTTTAGTTGATAAAGCCCATTCTTAGTAGGCCCTACATGTTTACCCTTCGAGAAGTGTGTGGTGGGATATTAAGTTAAAATTTATAAAAAAAAACAGGTTAAGATGATGCGATTATAAGTTGTCTTTATAGCAAGATATACATGTACTGAAAGGAATTTAGAAATCTGATGAATATCGAATAATTAAAATTTCCAGAGCAAAGCTCTTTCTGTAATTAGTTAAATCTAGTTGTCTAATTCGACTATAGGCAATCATTCGTAATGAAGTTGTCTAACGACGGTAGGCTAGTCATTAGTGTGAAAACAAATGAAATCCATAGAGACTCGAGTCAAAACGCAACGCGATTTTATTTCATAGCAGTGCTGTGTAAATGGCCTTTCAGTTTCCCCAGTTGCCTCGTTTCAAATAATTAAACGAACACATATGAAAACAGGGCGAAGATATTAAAAATCATGAATGCTAACTAAATCACGAAGCTCAAACTGAATGGTTATAAACAGTTTCTAGCTATCTACACGCGTCTCGATCGAACTGAGAAAATGTGCTATCGGAGAAACCGTATTTCAACCGAAATGGAATATTCAACACAATTTTATCAAGAAGAATTTAACTCATTGTTTACCAATAGGTTTCATGGGATCTAAAAGTGACTCGAACTGCATCTGTTGGGAACATTTCCAAGCGCAGAGTTCGAAATTGTGTCGTAAAATCGTTGTGGAAAATTATGAAAACGTGACATCTCCGCTGGATTAGTAAACTGTCTCGAGATAAGCGCGACAGTCTCATAAACTTTGCATATTTCTACGATGTTGACACTTGTCCAACAACATTTTCCAAGCTCTGCGTATATAGCTATAGATGATGGCATAATTTTATTTATAACCCTACGTGTTTATATTTATAGCGTTTTGCTATGCGCTGGCGAATTCGGGGATGGGGGATAAATGGTAGAACCCATTTTCAACATCATGTTCGATCCGTCGATCTATATATAAAAAATACAGAACGGAATTCTTAAAAGCTAATCGATTATTTTGTACGAGCTGAAATTATCTAATCAGTGTGCACATGCGGAGTAACAAACGCGTTGGGCCCAACTAATGTCGTTATAATTCTCTTCGTATATGTAGCCCCTGTTTTTGGTTTACCATTTTAATCAATTCAACTAAAACATTGTGCCGGGTTTTTAGTATTTTTTTTTTCTTCTTTTAGTTTTACCTCTGGGCGCCATATTTTTTTTTTGGCAACGGGCACATGCAGTATTATATATGAGGAATAAACTCGGGCGTTTTGATGAAGTAGGTGGGGAAAGCCGAGGGACTATTATCTTATTAGCGATTTGCATAGCAACCCTTGGTAGTGCCAGGAGGCGTTCTAGCAACATTTTCCTTTCTACGTTTCTCCATATTTTCTACCCCCCTCCCCCACATCTCTACGTGTATCGCCCATGCAGATTGATCTGGGCGTTGCCTTGGCAACGGGGGAAGCTGTAGAGATTAAATTCGTGTTTGTGTTGTGGCATCATTGATTTTACTCGTTGTCGTCTCTTTCGGGCCGATTTTTCCACCCTCTTCTGCCTACCAATGCTCGTTCATTGGTCCCCCAAGAAATGTCAGTCAATAATAATATAATGGTCGCTGGATTTTTTTTTTTTTTTTTTTTTTTTTTTTTTTTGTGGGGGGGGGGAATTCTTAAAAATTTGGCTGATAGGTTAAGTTCAGATGGAATAGATCTTGGATCTTAGGCGATCCTCTTGAAAAAAAAAAGCAAGCTCGTGTGCATGGCTTCAGCTGCATGCAACTATTCGATGGTGGAATTACCCGGGTGTTTGGTAATTATAAGAGAAGTATTTCGTAAATGAGTTCCTAAATAGCAAATGGATTTGCGCCTGCCGAAATGGGGAGAATGCGTCGTGGGCACAAAGTCGATAATTAAGAATCGGCTGGCAAGAAAATCGCATTTTTCTGTATTGTTGTTGGTAGATGTCGCCTCCCCACCTCACTTTATTTGGGTGTTAACGGCCTTTCCAATCCTAATTTCGATTCGCATGCCTTTGCACTGCCACGGCATGCAGATGGGGATTTATGGCGCATTGGAAACAGCACGAGGTTACTGACTCTCTATACCCGTGTTCTGTGTGGGCGCATATAAAAGGTTAACGCAAACACAATTGCGTAAGACCATCGTGGAGGGATTCTGGAAAAAAGAAAACCATTGTGTTGCGCATTGCTCTCCCATTGAGCACATAAATTAATTTTGCAAAATTCCGATGCATCGGGCTTGCGGATGGCAATTAATGGAAGGGGTGGCGATGACACCTTCAGCAAACATGACACTTTTCGGCCATGCTCGAAATGGATATTGTATATAGAAAGGACCTTTTCTGCATTCCTTTGCAATGCGGAGATGACGCCCTGATGAATGTGCTAAAGTTTTGGTGATAGTCCTCTGCATTTGAATTCTGTACTCTTTTTTTTTCCATTAAAACGTGCCAACTGGTGTGTGATAAATCGGAAACATCGTTCATTGTAAGGTCTGAGCAGCATTAGAGGGATATTGTGAAGGTTTCCTTTAACCTTGACGACATTGGCAGCGCTGGGTTTTTTTTTTGCCAATGCGCATGCGTGGGGATGACGTTAATGGGTATGTGGTTGAGGACAGACGACACTTTCATTAGTTTAACGTGATACCAAATCGTCTTACGGCGCATAACTTATTGATGCGCATGCGTAATAGTGTGTTTATCGTTCTCGTTAAGATTAAAGGAAACCTGCGCAATACCTCTATTAGTAAAAAATTCTCCGAATGAATCACATAAAGTACAATTTTACTAATGTGGACTCATCTTTATAATTCATGTACATGTATGTAATGGATGTTTTAAGATTTTTTTTTCATATATGGTTAATGTGTTTAAAAGTAAGGAACATTAACATCGGGGTTTATTTGAAACGGTATCGGTATTTTATTTGCCTGATATTTCAATAATAAAGGAAATCAAAAAATGTGAGTCGCAAGCACTTAGGGAATTTCCCTAATTATGCTCGTGATCCGACCCTGGGATTAATCGAGGCCGGGGATTTAATCTTGTATTTATGGTACATCTCGATTTATGATGGCATAATGTAAATCTAAGGTAAAAATCACAATGGAAGTATCTGATATGATTTTTGAAGCGAAAATGGCGTCTTGTCATATTTACAAGAAAAAATGCATTCCATTTTGAAGCTAATTTACTTTCAGAACACTGATATTTCACCATATTGACTTATAGTACGTGGCAATCATGATTAAGCCATTTTTATCATAGCGACTGCACTGTATTACTTATATATTAATTCCTTAAAGGGCCGACTGCCTTTTAAAACCTTCAAGATGAAAACGTATTTCTTTTTTTCTAAAAGTACTTTTTGTTGATGCATCCACCCTAGAAACCATGGTTATGCTTTTATATTGCTTTTATACAGTTTAAACTGCAGTTCCCAAATTTACTTTTCGAATTTAAGGAATAAAATCCGCTACTTCATATACGTTTTGTCCATGTTTTCATTTCATGTTCAGAAGTTAATTTCAGTTTCAGCAGTGCACTTGTATGGCTTAATGTTATCGGAAATTTGTTGAAAGAAGAGAAGTTTTAACGTAAAATGGATTGCATTTGTTTGGTTTCTCGTGTAATACGAATTTGGACGAAACGATGAAGCTTTTGCCGTTGAATTACTTTCATATACATTACATTATATGGTTCTTTGTTTGAACACCCTGTACAGAACAGCTTTGCCATTGGCTATATTTCATCGAGCAAAGCCGGCGTCATTATTCAAAAGCAAAATATCATTATTTAATGTAATGATGGCATTTTTTGCTTATCTCCATTGATATGGGGCATATTAGCATAACCCAACTTATCTGGCTTCATTCTTAATTTAAGCTCACTTCTATATGTCTCCAATTATGAAATTAAACTCGTTAATTTTCCAATGGACTTCCGACGTCTCTTGACGTAAATAATAATGGCACTGGCTCGAAGCATTTGTCAATCCAATGGCTTATGACTGCATTAGAGTATGACAGGTTAATTTTTTATTTGTCGCTACTGATTTTGTCTTTCTTTTTTTTTTTTTTTTTTTCATGCGCTAATTGCATTGCAGATAATTTACATGGCGTGGCCTACATGAACAAAAAGAGGTTAGGTGGTAGGAATTTAATAATGTACATTTTTTTTCCACGAATAAGAAGCAATGTTCTGCCATTGCATATCTTATTGGTTTAAGTTGGTTTCTTTTTTTTTTTCTTCTTTTTTGCGAAAATTAAATTTTGCATTGCATCCCACCCCCACCCTCTTGACATTTACCATCATTATACTGCAGCCTCATTAAAATGCATCTAAGGATGTATTAGGAGTGGAGAAAAAAAAAACTTGGGAGCGAAAAACAAATATGAAAATTGATGAAATATAATTATTAAGAGGGGCGATGAAGCTTGGGTTAATGGGCGAGGTTTGAAAATGGGGAAAATTGCGGTTTTTTGAGACACGCTAAGTTTACTTTGAATTTATTATCAATTACCTTCATATAGCAAGTGGTGCACCAAGCTCCGATTAGCGTAACCGAATTTGTGTTATGCGTGTTTGCCTTCCTTCTGGGTTTGGAAAGGCATTACAATTGAGCACGTGTGGATATACTAGCGTTGTATAGTGACATCTATTATTTTGAATCTTAATGTCAATATAATGTATGTTTGTCATCAGTATATTTTGATAGACAATGTGCCATTTAATTGTTATTTGATAATGATATTGAACAGGATGTAGCAAATCGGCAAGATCAATACAATTTTCATATTTTTAGTAGCATAAATTGTGTAATTTCTGTAAATAATGAATATTATTAAATTATTATTAAATAAATGAATATTATTTTTATATTATCAGTTTTAGCAATTAGATAATGTTAAAATATTGTAGGTGTTTTCCATGTTAAATCTGTCTACAAAGGTGGTTTGGTTTTTCAAAATTGAAAAAGCTCCTGATGGTAAAGTGCTGATATATATATGGACCATAAAAACATTAAAGGCTTTTTTGTTTTTATTTAAAACCTTTTATTTAACTTGACTTGTGCGGTGCTTGCTTGTTTGCTTGTCTGTTTCGACTTCTTTGAGGTAGTTTTTTTTACAAACTTTCAAGTCCTACAAACCTAGAATTTCATGTGCAGCTCAGTATCTGTGATAGTTGCCTTTTTAAAAATGTAGTTGTTTGCAGACATAATAAGCCCAAAAAATTCCATTTTTAATGCAAAAAATGCATTCATTATACTATGGAGCTCTCAAAGTTATAGAACGGTATGCTACTGCGAGCGCATTGCAAGGTCATACGAAGACAAGGCATGCAGATGCGCTTCCTAGGGCCAGTTAGCGTAACTAAAAGGTTTTATTTTTGTATATGTTATTTTATAGCTTAAACGTGTTTAGTTTAAAGTTGTTGGTTTGGGCCATATTGACGCATATTGGCACCCACATATTAATAAATGGCCCGTAATAATAAAACATTATGCAACAGGACACTATGTGGAACTATACATGTATATTAATATCATTAAAAATGAATTGAAAAATCAAATGGGGAAAGTTAAAATGTGTAAAGGATCACATGACTGCAAAAACAAAAGGCTATAATTAAGATGTGCAAAAATTCTTTTGTCACTTCACAGGCGAAGTTAAATTGCATTGGTAGAGTTAATCTAACATTTTCTGCAATTCGATCGAAGAATTCACAGAAATGATCTAAAAGTTGTGTTGGTTTTATTATTTCAGAGAACTACAACATGTAATAAGTTAGATTTTTCATTTGTCGCCGCTTGCCCTGCATGCACACGTCCTTCTTGTTCTTGGTAAAACGAGACGTTGGGGTTTTGGCTGAATATGCGTCTGCAGTTGCGTATACTAGGCTGCATTTTTCAGTTCACTTGAAAATGCGTCTCGAGTCTCTAGAAAATAAATTTCGGGGTTCTGAGCCTGAGCTTTTAGCAAGAGCAGTTTGCACTTCCAGATTTCGAGTTAAGTTAATTCGCTCGCAGCCCGGTTGGCCTAGCTCCTCCTTTCCTATTGGTTACCCAAATGCTCTCTAAAATTCAACGTAAAACTGTAAATGCACACTTGATAGCGCTAGTATGGGCTTTTTTTCTTCTGAATTTTATAGTTTGAATAAGGTAATGCCACACTATAAGCAAGTGAACCGTAATCGCCACACTTTGACAACAGTATAAAGGAGATCTAGCTTTCGACTGAAAGGATATGGCGTTTGCATTTTATAAGCTTATACTGCTAGCCATCTTCTTCCCCCCCCCCTCCTTTACGTTTTCTATGAGCTGCTTACCATCTCTGCTCTCACCCCCCCCCCCCCCCACCTGCGCCACCCACGCCAAATGCAGATCGATAAACGTGGATATGGGCTAGACCGAACTTCGAATGTGCAAAAGGGGCTCGGTGGAGATATCGTAAAATGCAGGCCGTACTTAGAACCCTGCCTTAAAAATTGGAGTTCGGGGACCGATGGGGAGGAGGACTTTGGAGAACGGGAGAACAAATCATTTATTTAATCCTCGGAAGTAGTTAGGTCGTTTCCTCACCCTTCTCCTTTTTCGCTGTTTTTTTTCTTTCCCTCCCTTTTCATTCCCGTTCTTCTGATGTGCTTCAGTGCCATATAGTATAAAAGTATCGCTGTTTTTAGTATTATCGTACGCCCTTATGTTTTCCATCTATTTTTCACGCCCCATTGAAACAGGGTTGTGAAAGAAGCGTTCCTTATTGTGTTTTCTTGTTTGCTCCACAGGTGGCGGTGGAATCGTCCCGAGAAGCTTTTGAATACGACGACATCACCCTGGAGGAAGGGAGTCAGATAAATGCCGACTTGAGATTTGATAGGCATTTCGATCACCTCTACGCCATGACGGAAAGGACGGTAAGTCTTCTCTCCCTATATATATATGCTTATTCTGCTGCAGGATTCACTGCAGATATTGCGGTGGCGGATCGAAAAGCCGCAACAGCGGTGAAATGTTCAGCGTTCTTTCCTAACCCCGTGTCACGTTGAGAAGTGTTCGTGGTTTTAGCTTTGAATGCATCCGAGCGAACGTGTTTAATGCTCACATGACCGATGCTATGTGGCATATGGCGTTTCACCAGCTAAATGTTGGCATTGCGTCGGTGTTGTTCAAAACGCTCGTTAGATGGCGCTGCTTTTAAAGGGGTTGTTGAGCTTCATTCCTCACTGTTATAATAGAGTTTGTGCACGGCTTCCTTAATATTAACCACATTGACAGCACTGTCTGTTTTCCCAATGCATTCTCGTTAAGGTAAATCAATTGACATGACACTTGCGCAAACTGTCTGTTTATAGAGGGATTTGGCAGGTTTCCTTTTATCTTGACGACATTGGCAGCATTGTTTTTTTTTTTTTTTTTTTTTTTTTTTTTTTTTTTTTT
>JAQGCC010002974.1:0-16644 GCA_034698905.1 Xestoiulus laeticollis
AAAATTTCAATAAATTATCGTAAATAAAATTTCATCTACAACATGGATTTCTTAATGACAAAATGCAACGGTATGCATAACGCTGGATTAAATTAATTTGCATTTAATTTGCATAATTAGAGCACACCCACAAGAAAATATGCATAATGACCTTGTAGTAGGTCTAATCTAAAGACAAATCGCAAATTGTTGATGTCATATCGAGATTCCGTCCTCACATTTACACATGCATCTGTAGCATTCTAAAAACTTGAATTTCTCGTTTAATAATCCAGGATTTTGAAGAATTGAAGAAATCGGATGGCGCCTGCTCCCCAGTCAAACCATGCAGGTTTGTTTTGAGATAATGTACTTAATGTATATTGCTCATGAACAGTGTATGTTCCTGAAATCCGAAATGTGAAGTTTTCAACACTCATACAACGTCTTATAAAGTTATGTTCTAATACTGGTTACTTAATTTCCAATATTTCAGCTCAGGGCATGGAAGTAGACTACGGTTTAACTTTCAGCCTGAGAAGGGCAACTATGGTCAACATCTTGGTCCACCTTTTCAAAATCTTGGTTGAATTCAAATATCTAAGTTATATTCTCGGGCTTGGAATGGTCGACATTCGTAACTTGAAAGAATTGGAAGATAGCATCCAAAATCTTCAACTGCCCAACATACTTATCGAAGAGCTAATTGAACTCATCGGGCCTATCAGCAAACAATTCCGCGGAGCAGTGATCGCCATCAATGAAATAATTACACACAACCCAGATGAGATTGATTTCAAATATTGCGTCCAGATATCGCCATTGGGCACCGTTGATTTCAAGAGGACTGCCGAGGCATGCGTTGCCTTGGATCAATTGTCCAACTTCCTAAAGTATCGTCTTGCTCGAATTTTCTGTCTGGATGATACAAAAGTTGCTGAAATCTGGAACAAACTTGGAGAGGTAACGAAAAATTTTGCGAGGCTTGGCATGGGCAGTCCTGAAGACAGTCTTTATGTTAATCATCCTAACTATCGTGAACCTATGAACGAGTTTGCTTGTGCCGTGAGAGATAGAAACGAAGCTGCTGTCAGACACTTATGGTATGAAGGAATGCCGTGTCCGTGTCAAGATGTGCAGGTGATGCTGCAGTTAAATTGGAAATGTTCGTTTCCAATAGACTGCTTAGCCGGCGTATATCATTTCTTGATATGGCGTTATCCAGAAATCGCGAAATTCATAAAATGTGAGTCATTGAACGAATGGCCTTATAAGGAAAAACTCGGTAAACTAATAGGGAGCGACAATTAAATGGACCAGTGAATGATATTTTCTTCGAGACTGTACGTTATGTGAGCATGGACCATTGAAGACTGATTTCCAAAGTAGCCAGAAGTCGTTGGCTTGCAACATGCTAAATATATTGGGCTAACGTTTAGCGACTGTTCCCTACATGTCCATGTATGACTTCGAAACATGCATCCATTCGATGAGTACATGTAGGCTGTTACACGTTTTATAATATGCTCATAGAAAAACTAGTTTTAGCCTTAACATTTCTAAACACTATTAAAGTGTGAGTTTATCATGAAGGGGGTTAGCATGCAGGGTGTGTTAATTAAGTGTCAACTTTCCAAATCCCCACGTTAATGGTAGCCTATATTGAATGACTTTACTAATATATCTATAGGTGTATTTCTTACAATATTTAGACAACATGCTACCATGCAAAATCAGTTTTATAATCTTTAAATTTCTTTGAAACAACTTAAGTTTGATTTGATAAAGGGATGAGTGAACTTTGTTGCAGAGGTGTGTCAAAAATGTCTACATTTAATTCAATCCCAGTTTAATGGCATCGAATGTGCTATCTAAATTAGAGGCTACGGTTTCCAGGAGCATTTCTTACAATATGTATGATCCTTGGAAAACAAGTTTTACAACCTTAGCATTACTAATCGACATAAAATACGAGTTGGCAAAGCGGGGGTGTGGAACTTTTTTGCCGGGTGTGTCAAAAATGTCAACGTTCCAATTCCACGCAAATCAAATGTGCTTTAAAATATTGATCTTTCTTAATCCGAGGCCACTTGCAAATTAAAATAAACTGATGTAAATGAGGCAAGGACTGTTTCTTACCTCCTCTCCTGCAGAACCAATGGCTGAGCCCAGTTTGACATCAATTTCCATGCTCGAAGAAGCCATTTAAAGCTGAGCAAGGACTTGAATGAACACTATATAGCCCCCGTATTCGGGTTTGCCAAATATATCCAGTTAACTTGCAGTTTTCCTGTTCAACTGGCCATCGTGCACTCGGACGTAGCGCATTTCAGATCACGTTGAAATGTAGGCTAAACTAGTTTAAATATTTACTTCCTTGATCAAATAACTGGTGCCAGCCATATCGATTTTCTTGCCTTATTCGAAGCCCAGTCGAACGAAATTCCAGAATAATATGCCAAACACGGCCACATTCGGTGATTTTGCGATGCCCAGACGGAATCTGGAGACAGCATAACACCTCAAACTTCACCTTTTTTTCCACAAACTAATGCATATTTAAATTATCGACGAAAAATCCAGGACATTTCACGTAATGCAGCCATCGTCGTACACTTTTTGATGGACGGTTCCGTGCCAAATCTACCCCTTCTAGCACCAATTAAAAGAGCGCCTATAGAGCGCTATGGATGCGCTCTAAAACGTTGCGCAGGCGCAGAGGGAATCCGAAAAGCGCGGCGGATTCAAATTTAGGGACGTGTTTATAAAGTATAATTGATATTGATTTTTTGCAAATAATCTTACTTAAGCGTTGTTGTACATTTTTACATTTTACCTTTAGCTTATTAAATTGCAATAAAAGCGAATGTAATATTTATTAATGCTTTCTATTTTTTCAATTTATGGATACATTAATAAACTAAAGTCCAACTTACTAATGACCACCTTGGGGTAACCCCCTGAGTTTCAAATCTTTAAAATGTTGACTTCGATAATTTTTTTTTAATTAAAGGTTGATGTCAAACATATGTTAAAGTTTACGGCCCATACTATTTTTGAAAAGAACCACTGATATTTGAAAAAAATCAAATTTTCTGGAAGAGACTAAATTGATGATGACTTCCATAGGCAACGTTGATCCAATTTTCCATAGATTTTCTACTAAAGTTTGTTCATTGTTTGTTTCTTATGTATTTATTTATATACTTAGGTCTAGTTACACACAAAACATTAAAAAAACATCATGAAGAAATTTTATTTTGTGTTGACACTATTATTTAAATTTACGTTTGCATTTTATGTGCTTTATGCAAAATAATTGAAACATTAATTTAATGAAAAACGATTTAAGCCATTACTTTTAATTCAAATTTGACATCCTTTAATATAATCGACCCCAGGTGGTCATCGGCGTTTTCAAAAACATGTGGTCATCAGAGGGTTAAGTGTGACTGTGCTTACTAACCAGTAAGAGCTGGACAAAGCATTTTCTGAATTTCAGAAAGTTTTGTTTTCGCTTTTCAAAATGAAAATATTTCATTCATGACCGATATATGCAATCTTAAGACCCCAAGGACTGGAAAAGAATGCATACCGGAAGTTGGATGGTTTTGTTTTGGAACATTATAAAACTCGTAAACACAACAACTATGCTGGTGATCTCATGTAAATATAGTAGTACGAAGCAATCTCTCACGCAATTTTTCCAAACAACACCCATTTAATAAAGAATGCTGGAACAAAGTGTATGGCATAGATTTTACCATCTATTTATGGTTAAACCACTATAAAACTACTAAAACTAACAAACCATATATAATCGTTAGTCAGGTGTTAATTCATTCCCTTAGTAACAGCCAATAAAAGTGGTTTCAAAACTTCAACACTACGGAAATCCGCCTAGATATTCAACAATACATCTTAATAACTAATAGTTTAATTTAACTCACATCAAAGTGTCCTGTGATGATAATATCCCGGTTGGATTCGTCGATCAACTCCATACTGCGGCAGCGTAATTTGGCACTTTGAGAAAGACGGTTGCATAACGATACAACTTTGGCTGATTCCTATACAAGAAGTAAGCATAAATGATGATTATGTAAAACTGTAATCCTGTAGAGATTAGGAAGAATGGATAGAGGGAAAAAAACACAGCTGACACTGCTAAAAATGGTGCCTAATTTGGTAACTATGTATATTGTCCATGCTGCTAACACTTTATATACAGGGCAAGGGCAACACATACACGTGGCTAAATTTAAACACTGCAACCATGTTTTTATAAAAAAAAAATACTATCATTCAATAATTCACCTTCCATCTTTTCTTGGCATTGAATACTTCAAACTTGCTGCTCACGACTTTGGTTCGTTTCACGCTTTCTTCAATTAAATTTCTAGACTGCAATACAGTAATAAAATTCAAAGTTAAAAGATGAGGAAATTCAAGATGAATGTACATGTATTTGGATTCACTCACCCAGAACAAAATCAACCTTCATTCATAAAAATATTTTTATTGAGAACTCACCTTTATCCATGGATGATGCAGACATTCCCCGACAGTGGCTCGCTTCCTAAAAAAATTAAAATAATTAAAGTATTAGTCAAAACATTAAAATGTACAATGCCAGTTAATTGCAAGATTGCCTATCTTATAATGGATATTGTTTCTCAGTAATACATGTATGAAAAAAAAAACCGCATTATTACGGAAACATATTTTAGAGTGAACCAGTTATTTTTTGATGATACTAATTTTCAGTACATTTCAAAATACGATGCTAATTTAACATCATTTATATACTCAAATACTGCCCGACGCTGATGTTAAATCATAAATTTGTTCGTTAATAGCCTGTTGTGTACATTTCTTTCTCAATAAGGTGTCGCAAAATCGAGTTCCTGTGACTATTTCCTGTAATGGGCCAATTAATTGCTCATCGAAAGAACACTATAACATTTATGACTTTTATTTATTAATTCATTGAACCATAAAGTGCCCTTGTACGTCCCTCAACTTGTAGTTAACATATCAATAAATTAGGCTATGACGTCAGTTTAAAAAGCATAATATGATTCCACATACAAGTAAATACGAATAAACGACATGTTAGCTACACATACACTAGCTGTATGAGTATGTACATGTAGCTATATGGAAATGTTGTGGTATACCTTTGGGATGAGTTTTATTGCATTCACACGCATGTACACTTGCATGTACAGGTGTGTATATACATGTACATGTATATGGTCGGTTCCACAAGTCTATTTTAATACTTTAAAATGCTTTCCAATAACATAATATATATTTTAGCTGACTAACTCAAAACTTTACTATCTTTGTTATGCCTCTTACTTCCCTTTACATTTTACAGAGACAATTTGTGGCGTTTTGATGTTTCTTATTAAAATTATTGAAACTTAGGCAGTAATTACAAGTACATGCACGTTATATGAAAGGGATACATAATCTATCACCTTTGAATGTCCTTAGGGTTTATATAGTGTAGCTAGTAAGTTATGTTGCGATTTCAATGTTTAAAGTCAATTGCATCATTTTAACATTGCAAAACAAATTTTAGCACCGATGCACTACTTTTTTCAGATTATTGTCTAACTTGCTTTGATTTCTTTCATTTCTAAAACAATGAAAGTTTATTTCAATTACAGTAAATGTCCATTATATTTTTTTCGAAATAGTATTTTTTAGTTAAGCATCGACAAAGACCAAAACATGTATAAAGTGCACTTGGTGTGATTGTATTCTATACATGATGTAGGCCCCCATGATCAAACATAGCGATATTGCAAGGTTGTCCAAACTATCGGTAACTCAAATCATGACATCGCGACTAGCAACACACATTCAGCAAATGACAAATTGAAAGCCAACTTCTTAAATCTAAAAATTATGATAATGAGATTTTTCGGATAAAAATACATGTAGGTGAAGGTTGATTCAGATTCCGTAAGTTTTTCTTAATTTTTCCTAGTTTCATGGAAACGTTAAATTAGAGACAACGAGCATCTAGTTGTCCTTACGAGCCATTAAGCATTTTTATTTGAAGGCATTAAAAACCTGAATCACTGCTAACGTGCACATTACTTGCCAATTTAAATTGTTTAAATTGAAAGCAAGTGATGCAGCGAGACAATACAATTCAAGGCCAGCTAGTACTAATCGTATTAATTAAGACAGTTGGGTCATTGTTACGTTTAAGAATAACCTTAACTCGTACAGTACCAAAAACATCGAAAGCAAACTAGGTTCCCATTTAAGGCCTCCATTTCTGGAGCACCTCTGCACCCAACTTTTTTTTAAAGTAAAAACTTTAAATACATCATAAGTAGCTAGCATTGAAGTAAAGTCGCCTGCTGGCCTTTTCACGCCTGTGAATTTACAATAATTGTTGTTGTTAAAGGTCTACCAGTTTTGTTATCAAGGTTAATAAATAACAAATATATGGTGTTAGTCTCAAATAAGGAGTTTGTGCATAAAAGGTATCATGCTGACAGACAGGCGTTTGTTTTTGCAAGTGTGGTTACAGAACGTTTGGCAGTTGAGCAGTTAAATGAGTCTGTAAAAATCAATGATATAGTATGTGTTCGGAAGCATGGCAATATAGGTCAAAGTTGGTAATCAGAGCGTTTTTTGAACTTTTTTTTCCATAATTTTATATTAAACAAACTGGATCTTGAGAGCTACAATATAATGCAAGGTAAAACACTAATAAGCAAAATGATCTAAAAAAATTTGCTTCAGGTGGATTGATAATTTGTCGAAAATCAATGGTAAGTTTTTGGTACAATAAAACCTGGGATTTTCATAAAAATTCTCTTTATAGTGACCGCCTGTCTATTGTGTATAGTGACTACAGTGTGCCATCTCTTTTGAAACTTTTCTATTGACAATGCACCTAATAAAGTGACCAAGTTCAATCTGCACTAGCAAGAATTTAAAGACATATGGAAGGGGAAAAGAGGGAAATTAACAAGAGCTGTGTGAACGCCTGAAACGTTATAAAGAGGACAATAAAAATTAATACATTGCCATTCGCTGTATAATGACCACCTGTATAGACCTACAGTGACCAACAAAAGGTGGTCACATTTAGCAGGTTTTACTATAGTACATTTTGGGAGGGTTGAAATTTTTTATCAAAAATTTGGATTTAAGAGGATAGGGCAATGGTTGCTACTGTATAAAAAATCAACCCTGCTACAGACACGTAGCCTCTGGGAAGGTTGTGCAATGCCCATCGACATCTTAGTAGAAAAAAAAACTTTAAAAAAAATAAACAAAAGCAAGATGAAATTAGAGAAAGGATCGTGGGGAGAAATGCCATGGAGAATTTAACGAGGTTAAGGACATTCAGTCCATTAAAATGAAGGCCCAAGAGATTCATCTGACCGTTATGTGCCTCAGGCCAACTATGACCTCCCTCGCAGTCACTTGGATAACTTCATTATTACACAGAGTCCTCTGAAAGGCCCCTGGTAGGAGAGCCTTTTTGGGCATGGTCTAGTCCAGTCTAGGCTAAGATACAACTATGTTAATAATTGTCATTTTTCAAGCTTCTCACAACCCACATCTCTGAAATTAGGTGTCTACCTTTCGAGAATATATTAACGTGCGAACAACTTTTCAAACATAAACTGTATAATTATGTCAGCAATAAGCACAGCTGGCGAAAATTGATATGGTAAAATAAACTATAACACCTCGTTAGGCTGTGAAATTAGCCTGCAATTTTATCAGGAAAAAAGTCCTCAATGGCATGATCAAGACTTAAAAAACAATACTTGCTCCAATTTTAAGAAATTTGTCCATTGCATATAATTTTCGTTATAAGAGTGCTGCAGGCTGAGGAAAAGGTCGGCTATATGAACTTTGTTTGTCAATTTTGAAGTGGTTTTTGAGAAGCTTTGACTATCTCAGTATATTAGTTAGGTCAAAATTTGCATTACATATAGCTTGATTTTGATGCCGTTTAAGGGTTTTAATCACAGTTTAGTATGTCACGATATATTACATAATTTACCTTGGTTTCATTCTGTCCTGTCATAGGCTTTTAAACTAAATTTGAAAAGTCATTGTAGCTATATAAAATACAGTAAACCCTGCTAAAAGTATATAACCACACAAAAATGGCAAATTTGATCACTATACAAAGAATGGCAATGAAATACAAAAAAAAATTATAAATTTTTCTCATTACCCTCCTCATGGATCCATTTTAATTGTCTTCTTCATAACGTTTCAGGTAATTCAATTTACTTTTTTTAGTGTTAATTGTTCAAACATATCTTGCTAACTTGTAAATGTTCAGCTGTTTTTCATTCTGTTCATACCCAAATACTTCAAAAGCTCAATTTTATCCCATTCGCTAAGTTCTTCGTACATTCTTGATGAAACTGGTGCCATGTTTAGAAATTTTTCCTAAAAACTTGCAGTAATTTAAAGAATGAAATGATTTACTGAGAGTAGCTAGTTAATCATACACTGTGCAAGTGCAATGTATAAGATTCACATAGGATATTTGCTTTAATGTGATTGGCAGGGTGGCATTAGAATAATTAGGGTTAAAACAGGAGGCAAGATGTCACTCCCCTTTAAGGGATTTCCCCTTTCAATGTCTTTAAATTCTTGCTATTGCAAATTAAACTTGGTCACTTTATTAGGTGCATTGTTAATGGAAAAGTTGCAAAAGAGATATGGCACACCCTGCATGGTCACTATGATGGAAAACATAAGCACTAAAACCAATTAATAAAAAGTGGTCACTTTCCCAGGTTTTACTGTACAAGTATCTGAAATAGGCAACGAGATTTCTTCCATGCAGAAGACAAAATGGTGCGCCTTTCTATTTCACCATATTTTTACCTTGAAATAATATGCAACTGCTGAATTTGTGATATCTAACTTCCGTTACACAAGTGCGAAACGTGCCCATAAAATAGCAAGTTTGAGACCCTATGTGGTGCAAGTTTCTGTGCAAATTAAAACATCTATTAAGTTTAAAATTGAAAATAAATATTGCATCTTAAAGTATACACACAGATGTATGGGAAATCACCTGATCATAAAAGCAGGCTATTATTAAGTAATAGAACTAGTTATGTCCACAATGGTATAAATAACCAAGACAAGTTTGAGCCGCCAAGTAATATGTCAAATGTCAAACTCATTTGGGTAACAGTTAGAAACTATAGGCACATCACTAGTATAACCCAATGAACTCCCTTTGTATGCAAATATTTTTATATCTTTGTATTACAGGATGATTAATTTTAAAGTATTGATCAGTTCATCAATTGTAACGATGCCAGATATAGAGTATAACGATTCCGAGCAAATTATGTGTTCGGTTGGTCTGTTATATTACGTACAGTGATTTTGTTCGAGTACTACGATGTCGGATATAACGATAATCCGGACATAGCGATCCATTTTGAAACGAAGGATTTATATTTTTATTTGAAATCTTATTATAAAAAAATTATTTTACTAACGAAACATTAACTATCAAAAATTTAAAAATGTTAGAATTTTATATTAAATTTTAAGTCAAGTTTAATAATTCCATTTATATATTTCAATGCTGATATTTTTTTAACTTTGAAATTTAAAAATACATCAACTATAAAACTTTACAAACTTTAAAATTTATCTTTATTATTGATATCATTGATTGTATTTTTGTCTGCATGTATATATGTACATTATTTTGCATGTACATACTGTACTTTTTATTTTTCATTAATTCAACAAAGTTAGGATATAACGATCTGATTTTTTAGGTCCCTTGAAGATCGTTATAAGGCGAATTCAACTGTATAGGATTCAATGCTAAATTTTTTTTTTACCAAACTTTACTATTTAGAGCACAACATATAAAATATGTACCCATGAAAGGTTATAAAATGTGTAATGAACCAAAAAAGTGATTTCCCAGAAGTACCCAACAAACCGTGACGCATTTTCATTGGTCATTCAACTGATCACATAAAATAGCAATTTTAATTTTAACAAACAAATGATCATTCTAGTTTAGCTTACGGAAAAAAACAACAACCCGGTTTTAAAGGGGGAGATAGGATATTAAAAAACAAGATTATAAACAGTATGACGTCATAACACCTTATCTCGGTTTTTAATAGGGGTAGAAATCATTAGCCTTGGTATTATGAGAAAACTTGTTTTATACCTCGATCATCCATATAATCAGATATTTCCAAAATTTAAATTTCAAGATGCGAAAGTTTTAGTAATATTTTATAGTGGATCACGACTAACCCATATACAATATACCTTCATGTAGGAACTGATAAAAAAAGCGAAGGCCAGCAGCCCAGGAATGACCAAGACCTAATCAAATTAGGATTGAAAATAAGGTCAGCCTCATTCTTTAACGTTATTCACCTGTTGCAAATTGACAGGAATAATGTTAATTTTTGTATTTTTCTCATTTTGGAAACATTGTAAATCACAACGACTTTAAATTACAATTTCTTAATTAAACCTACTCGATAGTTTGCAACTTTATCTGCTTCTTATTGCATGGGAAACAAGGATTCAGAAAATACATCATGGGTAAAGAATTGTTGACCAACAGGAAATTTCAATTGGCCCAATTAATTTTTACTTTAAATAACCTTGCATTGTTTATTCCGTTGCAAGGATGTTTCTTTTTTAAAGTGGATTACAGTGAGACAAATTATTTTACCTCTATGTACTAAAATGTGTTACTTTCCTGTGGCAATTCATAACAATGTCTATATTACATTACATATACATGTACATTAATTAAGTCTTTGATGACCACTAGAAGTTGTGTATCATTAACTCACAGAAATATTTTTCAATCAAGGAAATGTTTAATCTATTTAGCATAAATCATGCAAAATGCAAATATAAAAATAATGAAAAATTTTAAACTTTATCATGACAATAAAGTTTTTTTAATGTAACTATGATTTGTGTATACATTACATGTACACAAGTCTAAAAAAGGAATAAACAATGAAAAAATTTACGAAAACATGACAAATTGAATTAAATTTGCATAATGTTGCCTATTCATCATTGGAAAAGTCATCATCATCATCATCATCATCATCATTGCCACTTCCAGAAAACTTGATTTGTATAAAATATAACAGTACATCTAATTATAGGGCCATAATCTTAAACATAGGGCCTACAGTATAATGTATAATAACTACCTGAAATTTTAAATAAAACCAAACTACTGAAATCAACAACTTGAAGATTTTAAAACTAGATGTGTATTTGTTCCCAATGAAGTCATCAGAGCGTTAAACGTATACTTTTATACTTAATAGACAAATGGAAAGCTTCAATGGATGTTACAAGGATTTTCTGGTATATGGCATATATGTAACAGTACAATGAATGCTGTCTAATTCAACTTCCAGCACCACCTTAAGGAATCGTTCAATTAAGAAAGCAGTTCCTATATGAAGCCAAGAATGTCGGTAGTTAAGAGTGCTCCCACAGCTCGCCCTTGTCCATGGGTTTCTCCATAAGGGTTGTCCGGTTTTCCCTACAAATTTTTCTCTCTTTTTATCAATGTCCCACACCCTAGTTTCTTTATACATTATTTACCCATGATACGGTTAGCCTGCGGAAAACGCGTTAATTAGCTCCAATTCAATCCGAACCTAAGCCAGCAGTATTAATTTTACGACTTGAAACAACATTTAACATTTCTCAAAAATTGAGAAAAGAAAATTTTCACAGTTTTTGACACATCCTGTATTTGAAAACAATACTTCTTAAATTGACTATAATTAATTGTCCGTCTACTTTTCTGATATGAAATCCTAGAAATCGATAATTTAAAATTCATATAGCAAACCAGAAGAAATATCGTTATCACAGGTTCATTTTTTCTGATAAATGTAATTTGAAGTGCCAAGATTAAAATCTGATGATGTTTAAAAATTGATTAAAGATAGTTAACAATCGATTAAAATGTATTTCCAGTAGCTAACTATTTCCAATTACTTTAATCTTCAAGTGTTGGGAAATTATGGAAAAATTAAGTAAAACGCCACGACCATGTCAAAAATGCAATGCTAAAGGCTCATTCGCCACTTGGGGGTGCTGAACCATAATAAGGCTAATTAAACTATATTTTCGGTGTTAAAACTGTGTCGAACGGAATAAATGAATTTCCTCTTTAAAAATTCCGTAGGTGCAATAATCAGGTTAAAAAAAGTTCGAACAACAACAAATTACGCAACATCTAATGAATAATTTTCTTACAACAGCTATTAAGCTACGTAGGCTATATCCGATAAGACTAAACTTCCTACTTTAATTGTAAACAAAAATAAATTCAACTTTTAAGTTCCTTACGACTGCTGCGTATTTACATGTATATATTTATTTATCAATAAAATGAAAATGTGCATATGGGATAATTTAGCGAGTATTAAGGTATTTATAAATTCAAAAGTTTCGGCAATTATGGATTACATGTATATGATATGAAAATGTCATTTGTTTACATGTCTGAAAAATATACAAATTGGCTTCAGTTTTCAACAGATAATTTCATATTCATACAATTGTATATACCAATTGCCTCTGATGTATATATTTAAAATTTAATATTATAAAATATTATAAAATTTAATATTTAAAAGTATATATTTAATATTTAATATTTAAAATGTACCTATTTAAAATTGCAATGAAATTTTTTTTTCAAATGCTCAATTTACGTTAATGTAGCCTAAATGCAGTTTTCCTCAATAAAGTTTGTGAAATGATGCTGCGATTTTAAACTTTTAGTCTCAAATTTTACTATTACCAAAATATAAATTTCACGAAGTAATTATTTCAGCATTTTTACACAATTACACGTTTAAATTTTAAAACATTTCCCTACTATTTTGCACATTTTCTAAGTATTTACTTTCATGAAAAATCCCATTTAGTTCGTTAAATTTCATTTTCGAAAGTTGTCTCCAAAAAATATTAAAATTCGATACTGAATATTCGTAAAATAATATTTTTAATTCGTTTTCAAATCCAGCAATATTCGACTGAATAAACAGTTGAAAATTAGAAATATTTAAATTAACCTAACTTTAATATAAAATAAATATTTACAAGTTTTTAACTAAGATAGAATGCTTGACTAAACTTAAAATTTAATTCGTGAAAAATGAAGAACTATTTGAATCAAATGAAATAATGTTCTATGTAAAACAAATATTACAAATTCAATGAAAGATTAAATGATCTTATGTGTGATGAAAATGCATGAAAATTCTGAAAAAGCAGAAGTTCCCAACACAGAAAACCAGATATGAAAATAAATCTAGATGACCATCGATGGCCTTCACCGATTTAGAGATAAATATCAAATTCGGATATGCTCTCAGCCATGTCTCAAAAAAGCTACAATTTCTCAAAAAAAGCCTAAAAAACTAGTAAATGAATTACCTGAAGACCACATCGTAGGTGTTATGTATGGGCCACGGATAAACATTGGCTAAATTAAAATCCTCATTGGTCACTTCCTCCATCTGCATAATGCTAATCCTGGATTACGCGAGTACCAAGAACAAATTGTGTATTTGTAGTAGTAGTGATCAGACGCAGCATCAGTGCGCGACTGGCCTCTTTTGCTCAAGCCGTCATTGCTCACCTATTTTCCGCCAGATTAACCTTCAAAATCCACGCCGAATCAAACACCACACCCCCTTTTCCACTACCCTCCTTACACTTAACCTCGTCCACGTACGAGTCGAAGGTAAAAAAAGATACAGGGCGAGTCACGCGTTTCGATTTAGATAAGCATGTGGGCTTATTCAGGGCTAATCACGCTATTGGTTCTTACAGGGCTCATGTAGACCATATTGTTCAGATATACAACCTGTCCAAAAGCATCCTGTGTAAAATATTTTTTCCTTGTCATAGAACTTGGAAGTTCTATTAAAACGTTGTTCAGAGTAAAATGTATATTTTTAAAACAATTTTGAAAGCAGTTTACTCAGATGTCACACCCTAAATCCTGTTTAATAAAACTTCCGAGTGGGTACAATCAAGTTATGCTAAAATAAGTTGGTTTGTAAACTTTGTTATCGAATATAAACGGTACATGAATCAGATCAAATAAAGATATTAGTAAGCATTTAATGATTACAGGGTGCCGTGGTAATCGCATTGCTTCTAGTGTTGCTTTTTGGTAGCAATAGATGGCAAATTGTTACTGCAAATTGGAGAAAGAAGTTTGCCTTAATAGCAACAACTATTATAGATTTTTCAAAATGATTTATAGTAAGGTACTTACTTACATCTAAAAAATGTATGGCAACAAATGAATCTTAATCAAATCATTGCACAATTGTTAACACCGTTAAGTACTAATTTTAAGTGATGTTATTAGAAACTTAGAGGGAAGCTGTTTTTGGAAAATTTAGTAATTTATACCAGCATAATATTTTGCAAATCATGGAAGTTAAATTTAAGAGTATTTTACAATCCATGCATTTTTGACATTGAACAAGTACTCTTTCAAAGGTTTTTTTTCTAAAAAAATACCTATAAACCATTGAACTAAAATAATCAATTATAATAGAATACACGTATAGCCAAATTTAAACCTTTAATTTGCATGCAACAGCGTCTCTATTATGAATTGAATAAAAAAATTATCATGTTAACATCAGTGAAGCATCGATTTAATAAAAATTTTAAAAGTAATTTCGTTATCGTTTCAGGCAATTAAATTTGATGTATTTTTATTACAAATATCACCTTATATACAGCGATTTGTCTTAAATTGCGAGAGACGAGCCAGAACAACGGCCATTATTATCTGCCTAAATTGTTAGGTTAAAGTATTTTAATAATTCTTTTTTAAAACGTTTTTTTCAAAACATTTTCCATTGAGAAATAAGGTACATTATTTCTATGTCGCCATTCAGGGTAATTGTTGATGGAGTACAATTTTAATCAATGCATGACTAAGTTAAGTTTGAACATTAAATTTTGTTCCAATAAATGTTAATTACCAATTATAATTGACCTGATTACTATAAACGTTCCATATACATGTAGATAATTAATAACTGTGCAGTTCTTTTACTTGAATAATGTTTAAAATATGTTTAATTTGGTGACACATTGGGGGAAAATTAAACCTTCGTCATACAGCTTTCGACATTTTCTAGGTTAATTATTAAATCCTTGTTTCAGTAGTCTAGGTAAACGAAGGGATCCGTGTTTACACCCGGTTACTTCAGGTGGTTACTCCCTAATAAGCACATTCAGAAACCTCAAGAAGTGAAAGTGACAAGGTTATCTGAACGTAAAATATAATTGAAAAAAAGGCCCCAAAATGCCCTTCGTTCAAGATATATTTTTTTGTTTGTAAAACATTTTTTTTTTCTACACTACTGTGGACATTCCCTCAAGGCGAAGTCATTGTTTCTTGGCTTGATTAAGGTAGATTTTTTTATTTTGCAATTGTTTTGTGGTCTTCAACTATACATGTAGGTACAAAAATAGTCAAATCTTTATCTTAGCCATGCTTCATTTAGAATGATGCATTACTTAGTTTTTGCAAATTTACCTGTTTAGATTGATTACATTTGAATATACAGACCTGTTGGTTAAAACGTATGGCCTAAGTTTCGCCATACGGGAGAAGGGGAAATATTATTCATTTTTAGGGTTTAAAATGCTGTCAGAAACTCAGGATTAACCAATTTTTCCTTTAACGGGTTTTTGAACTGGGATGTTTAAGCATTGCAAAACTATTTTTCGGAAAATCTATATGCAATATTAGCATTTTCACACATCGGAAGCTATAACATTCCTGAAAGGGTGCATTTAAACAAACATGTATTGTGAAATGAAAAGATCCCCTTTATGCTAATGAAATAAGTTTAGGTTGCATTATACATGATGATACTTACAGTAGAAGTCGCTTTTAACGATTTTCAAGGGACCAAAGAAATCAGATCGTTATATCCGAACTCATATTTCTGACAAAATTTAACACTTAGTTAGTAGCTACATGTAATCTCAATTGAGTTATTTGGTGAATACATGTATAACATTACAATGCATCTAATTCGAGAAAATGATACAATTTCATATCAAAGTCATATCAAAACCATCAAATGTTTTAAGCAAATTAAAAAAAAAATGCCAATAACGAAATTTCATGGGCCTACATGCCACTGTTAAAGTGTAACTTTCAAAATAATTTTACACTATTTTTTTAATATTTTATGACCTTCTTAAACAAGGATAGCAATATATGTTCATTTAAGCAAGACTTGAGTTGGAGGGTATTAATTAGTTGTTTTTATTCATTGTTCTTTTAATTAAAGTCTTGATTGTATGCAATGAATGTGAATTTATGGTTATTTATTAGCACCATTTCTACCATGATTCGACAACAACTTTTAAAAAATAAAGGATTTAGAAAAGAACAGTTTGGTTTTTCCTGAGATTTTTTGTCAATACATGCTGAATTGCATTAGTATGGCAATGGGTGTAACACCCAAAAAAGAAAGGTTTTGTACGCCTCTCGTACAATACATTTCATCTGCACACAGTCACGACTACTTCACCTAATGCATATTGGATCCTGGTCGAACTAATTAA
>JAQGCC010002975.1:0-16641 GCA_034698905.1 Xestoiulus laeticollis
AACAGACTGTCACAAGTAGATGCTAAATATCACCCGAGGGGTGCTGACTCACTGACCACTAACTTAAAAAACATGTCTGTCCAGATTGGTCCCCAATAGCCTCAGGGATGTAACAGAATGAAGTGTAACGCCCACTACTGCCTTACTCCTGATTGGATACAGAAGGAAGCCAAGTAGTATAAAAGAAGATCTATTTTTCATAGATCTCCAGTCACTTTTTAGCAACTCCAATGAGTTGACCTTAAAAACTCTCACAGTCAAGAGCACTGTAAAAGACAGGCTAGAATAGCCCTGCACTCATGAGCATTAATTTTAGGCACACTCTAGTGTCCTTTAAACCTCGCTATATTCTAAATGAGCATTGAATAAATTTCACTTTTTTCTTTTAAACTTAACCAAAATTTCTTTGGTCAGTTTTCTATGCACGCTACCAGCTGGCACAACTCCGGCCACATGCTCTTCCCAAGCGGAGACATGTCCGCCATCAGCTTGATTCCCGCTGCTAGACACTGCACATATTAGGAACCCTATCCCCTGATAGGACTCTAAACGAGTAAGGTTGGAGTAGCAACCCGATTGGCCCACTAACCATGGACAACCCCGGACCTACCCTTCCGAACCCGGCTCCGGTTGATCCCCGATGCTCTGAGAGGATCAGAGCGCAGCTTTCCACTGTCCGCGGGGCGACAGCAGGGATAGGGTGGTCAACCCCAGTAAGGGTCTTCACAACAATAGGGTCGACCAGTAACTGGCGCCCAGGGTTTTCAGGAGGGTCACCTAAATATGCCATATCTGGGTAACCTCCCGCCTTTGTTGCTCAATAGATTTAAAAAATAATACTAAGACACTTTTTATAAGTTTTATTGCATTGTCTTAGACCTTTTCAGACTAACTAATCAGTCTTACTCTTAGAAAAAGACACTGGACAAAAGTATCTGAAGATGTCATAATTGTCATAATCCTAACTATAATAAAAGCTGCTATCTTTGTCTGTCCGACAATCTAAAATATCGTCACATTTGTAGTAGTGCCATCTAGCGTCCCAAAAACCCATTTAACGACTTGCATCAATCTTGGGGGTCGTCCATAAATGACGTCACACACTATATAGGGGGGGGGGGTGGGAATAGGGATCACATTTGTGACGTTTTATGACGAGGGGGAGAAGGTGATTTAAGAAATGTGACTATAGGGCACATAAAAAAAAACTCAAAATACGTTACTTTAGTAAGTTTGATCAAAATATTTTTGCCAAATTCAGTTTTCCATTGCCTCCTTTTTTACGGAGGTAATACATGTTTTTTAAAAGTAAAAATAAAACCCAAAGGTATTGTTTTGCAATAAAATTAGTAAAGAATGTCATTATAACAATATATTTTTTAATAAGCATTTTTTTTAAAAATGACGTCTTCCTCGTGACCATTTGCTACCTGGAACTCGACTAAATTTGGTCGAGGATCATGCCAGATCTGGCCATATATTGAAACAGGTATGACCATATATGGAGGCATATGGCCAAATCCATACAAATCATATATGGACAATTTTTGATACGGTAATATGTGGAGACAAGTCTGACCATACCTAATTAAATTATATATGGAGTACTACATGTAGTTATGGCAGTAAATATATATGGAGGCAAATATGGCCATATCCAATTAATTTATATATGAGTATTTTTAGATATAGCCATACATGAATCCATATATGACATATATAAATTTTTCACACGGAAGGAACATATATACTACTTAAGCATTACATTTCACAAGCTATGGAGTACTTACATAGAGCAGTATTTAGGAGGTCCAAATAATTTTGGGATATATAATATTCTCCTGCCGTTGTAACCATTTAAAACGCGGATATTTCTAGATAGTTTGGATTGAAAATTAATGACAGACACATTAATACCATTGTTTGATTTGAATCTGGATATTAAAACAAAATAGCAAAAAATTGAGTTATTATTTTTACCTTTTTTTTTGAATAGTGAGATTTGTATTATATCCTCAACCACCCAAACTTCATTAACTGTACTACATTTAGACGATTCCAGTCATCGTGACGTAATTCTGCAGTGCAAAAATATACATTTTTTACAAATTATAAAACAAATACAGCTTAATGATTAACATTACATGCATGTAGGTAAAATTACCTTTTTCATTGGCAGTGATTATAGTCTCAGCTCTTCTTTCTGTTTTCAAATGTTCTTGTTAATTAATAATCCAAGATTAAAATTATTTTTGAACGTATAAAATTATTGAGATAGTGCAATCGTAAGATAAATGTACCTGCATGATATGAATACTGGCACGACGTTGCATTTTGTAAGATAAGGTGTTTTTAAATAACACTTGACAGCACTTGTCGATAACCTTGACAAAGTCAATTTGATTATCGAAGATCCTTGTTGTAATCTCGAAATTATAATTTTAGATATATATTAATAGAATCTAACTAATTCTAGAAATTGAGATGTAAACTTTTTTATTGTTTAAACATTTTTTATTGCATTGAATTTCTATAATTTATTATGGTATTTCTCTTAAGTGTATATACTACAAAATGGTTGGTTTTTCAGGATTATAGGGCTAAAAAATAATTTAAAATGCTGTTTAAATTTTTGCCTCTATCCCTAATGGCTTGATATTATGTCGTGGTTTTTTGTGTGCTTTTTATAGAAAAAATTGCTCTTTGCTGCTGCTTTTTATATTAAAAATAATTACACTAAAAGTAGCTGTAAAGAGAGCAATATTTCTATTATAAGTATAAAAAACTCGACAAAATGTCAAGGAAAAGAGACTAAAAATGTCAAGAGCATTTTTTGTCGAGGCAAGCCAATCTGTTCGTTATATCGAGCGGTTTGTCATACAGAACGTTCGTTATACTGAGACGTCAACAAGTGAGAGGTATAGGCATTTTAGTCAGGGCCGTGTTCGTTATATCGAGAGTATACTGTAATAAAAAGGAATTTTTATTGCGATAATTAATGCATGTGAAAGCTATAGTTTAATATTTGTATTAAATTTCCATACTTACAAAATGGTCACTTTTCCCTGACAATTCCAGGTTTTCCAGGGTGAAATGTTTGGTTAACTGAGCCATTAAATTTATAAATTTGTATTACATTAACGTTCATGTTGAAATTTGGTTGTATTTTTACTTGCCTTTTATCCGACAGAACGTTGACCTCAATCATTTACATTTCAAATAATCTAGTTCCTGTTTCTAAGAAAAAAACAGCAAACACCTCTCATTGGCTAAAAACTCGATGGTTACGTCATAAGAATGACGATTAAGCAGGAACTCCTTCTTAATTACTTTAAGATGCCCGGAATTATAAAAGAAAATTACAAATAACAGTGCATTATGTGTTTAGCAACTCTGCAGGAATATGGTTTTGATGACAATGTTTACAGCAACTTTTTAATACTCATTGTAACGTACATTCCTAACTAAAGGTCAGTGATATTTATAGACATTTTTTAGCTTCCTAACAACTTTTGTTTTACTTAAATCTTAGTGTTATATAAAAATTCTGATAATGTGGTTAATGAAATCATGTGTGCTCTATCCACTGATGTTATTAGATTTTATTAACGACATTTTTCACAGAAACCCAAATTATAACTTTCCAGCTGTGATACTTAGGACAAAATTTCAAATTAGGAAAAGGTAGATAATGGTCTGTTTGTATGAAATCAGCTGTTTTTGTCTTCATTGCCAATTATAAATTTCACATTTTGTCTAAAGTGTTAAGGCTAAAAAGTTATAATTTGGATTTCCGTGAAAAAAAATGGTCGTAGGTAAAATGTAATAACTTTTTTGTCGTAACACTTAAGACCAAATTTCAAATTAGTAAAACAAAGAGAATAGTCTGTTTGCATGTAATCAACTGTATTCGTCTTCATTGGCAATTATTTAAAGTTGTTACAATGTTTTTAAAAATAGGAAAATGGCAAATGGTAGCTTCTCTGCATGCAGTGCACCACTGTATATATACTGAAGCATTTAGCATTTATCCATTTTCTTAAAAAAACATTGTAATAAATTTAAATAATTGCCAATGAATAAGGGAAAAGTTGATTTCATACAAACAGACCATTCTCTTTCTTTTCCTAATTTGACATTTTCTGCTAAATGTTACGGCTAAAAAGTTACAAGTTGGGTTTCTGTGAAAAAAAATACCATAGGTGAAATAAGCAACACCAGTGGATAAAGCACTTACTACTTCCTATTTAAACGCACATAGTTCGTTATAACAAATGTGTATTTTACAGATAAAACGTGTTGGTATTCAGATGCAATCAACCACAATATGGTTCCTCGTACTTACAATTTGAAGACTTAAATTCCATCAGAGATGATGGATGAATTGAACCAGCTCAAAGAGGTCAAAGAGTTAAACATATTACTTCTTGGAGAAACTGGGGTTGAAAAATCGACTTGGTTAGATGGAATTTACAATTATCTTACATACCCAACACTCGAAGATGCCGTCAGCAAAGAAACAAAATACCTGTTACCTTCGTATTACATGACCAGTGAAACATTTCACGATAAGGACATGACCATGGACGTAGAAGACAATGGGCAGTCTGTCAAACTTTTCCCAAAATCTTATGTCTTAAACAAGGAAGATCTTTGCATTCGTCTCATCGACAACCCCGAAATAGGTTACGCGATCGATACGGAAAAAGACGATGAAAACTTTCTTAAACTATTATCGGAGTTGGATGAAATTCACGGAATCTGCATTTTGCTCAAACCGTACGATACGGAATTAACCGTTGTTAGACAACTGCTTCCATATTTGCATAAAGATTGTAGCAAAAACATTGTCTTCGTCTTCACTAACACACTCAATGCGGAAGATATAGTGTACGCTTTAAAAGACATCTTAATGGAGTACGAAGATTCAGGTATCGTATTGTCCGGGGACATCGCGTATTGCATGGACAACGATTCCGTGCAATTCTTAGCGGCTCAGAAACAAGGAATCAAATTCAATCGGACAGAAATTGAAAATTATTCTCAAAGCTGGAAAAGTTCGGTCGCTGAAACCGAAAGGTTTATCGGACACATCCGAGACTTAAAAAACCATTCCATCGCGCAGTGTGCCATTAGTTGCGTACGCGAGATGTTAAAATTAACAAATGCCGTAAACGAATTCAAAGAAACCGTTTTCAGTAAAAACACCTTAAAATTATTAAATACCGCATTTAGAAAATACGACCTTAAAGCAATTTGTACCAAACTGAACATTCCATATTTCCAAACGGGCTACAAAAATGAATTTATAAGCTACGGTCTAACCGCATTACACGAAGCTCAGATTATGTCGCTCGAATACTACTATAGTTGTATTCATTATGCGATACATAAGAAATATTTTCGTGATTTAGCATTTCTGATCAAATTGCTAAGTTTTGATAACCAGATAGAAATGTGGAATAAATTGCCCTACGAAATTGCATTTGCAAACGCTATTGCAACCAGCAATCACGAATGGGTTAGATATTTCCTAGATCTTTTGAAATCCAAACAGCTAGATTTGATTGAGCGTGAAGATTTCAAGTTTTATATCAGAAAAATATTTGCGATTGATTTGCGCTTGTTCGAGAAACTCATTAACACCGTAAATAATGGCTACAAGAATTTTATACTATTCGAAGTTAATTTTGTAATTGCATACAAGAATGCAATATTGGAGAAGGATTCTGAAAAGCTTGTACATCTGCACCGAATTGCTATTGGTCAGAATCAGATTTTTGAGTTCATAAATCCAGAACTTGAATTTAGTCATTATTTTGATTTTTGCAAAAAAACTGTTTCTGAACAAAGAACATGTCACATTTTGGCATGTACTAGTGTGGAAGAAAAAGAAAGATTTCATACGCTATTGCGATACGCTGTTGCGGAACCAGATGTAAATGATTCAGATTATTTTTGGATTAATTTGATGCAGGAATCAAGCCATAAGGAAACTCACTGGGAAGAATCATTACCAAAAATTCAAAATTTGGAGTATGAAAAGGAATCTTGTGAAGATTTTGAAAATTGTGATTCCGATCGGCAAAAACCCGTTAGTGAATCAGAATCAGAAAAGTTTATAGAAATGCTGAAACAATATCCGCAAATGGTTGAACATGGTTATCCATGGTCCTTTTTTTATTACACATGCACATTAAGAATTTGTTTATCAATAGCACTGCCATTTCCAAGATATATAAGTATATATTACGATGAAGGTAGTGTTAACTATTACGAGGAAATATTTAAATTTAGAGAAGTAGGAAATATGGACCAGTTCTTGGTCTGGTTTGATTTTGCAACCAATGAACAACAAAGGGAAATACTTGTAACAAACAATTGTGAAATATTAAAAGAGGCATTCGAAGAAAATTATTTTGAAAGAATATTATATCACAAAAAATTCAAAGTCAGAGGGTACTTAAATGAAGAGCTCATGGGAGTAATTATAAGTTGTGCAGCTTACAACAACAGCGTGTTAAATGCAATTAAGATCAGAGATTTTTGTTACCTTTCAAAACTCACTAAGTTTCTGAATAGCGAATGCAAATTTAAAGTATGGAACCAACAGTATTTTCAGGATATTTACGAAAGGGAAATGAGAAATAAAAAAGTTGCAGTTGCAAAAAGGTTACACGGACTATTTTTTAAAAACTGAAGGATCTGTAAATGGACAAGGTCCACGCTTCATTACTGCGCATGTGTAGCACACTAGCATCACCTGTGGGATCCCTTTCTTACAAGTATGTTTCCACTAGCTGGCACAGATGGCGTTGCGTGTGGTTAGTTTATATACCACACAATGAAATCAAATGTAGTATATTATTTATAGTTTAATTTTAATTATACTTACAGTGTTGTTAATTCAAGGAATCGAAAAAGAATGAACAAGAAAATTAAAAATTCGAACTGAAGCATGTGCGCATGTACGCATGTGCAATTCATATTGCACATGTCATTTACCTCGTGCGTGCCAATTGCCTTGCACATGCCATTTCTGCACGTGCCAGTATTCTATATTTAGAACAAGGCCAATTTGGTCGCGCGCTACACGCGTTCGCATTGACCTTGTCTATTAAGATATCTACACAGTGAAACCTGTGAATAAGAGTCCTCCATATAGCGTACTACCTGGGAGTAGAGCACTCTCGCAGTCAGCACGGATCAATTTTATAGAAGAAACTACCTCCATATGGCGTATTCCCTGCGAAACGCAACTTATGCACTGGTTTCTTGGGACGAAATCCCAATTTACCTGCGAAGAGCGTACTTAAAAGCATGCAACAATGAAATTTCACCCACTGGGAAATCCCAAAATAAGGACGATAAATCTATATCTATAAAAGCGAATGTCTGTCTCTGTCCTTTATGCGTTCATAATCCGTTCATCCGATTGGGATGAAACTTTGGGGAGGAGTTGTATGAAACCCCCGGGAAGGTTTACCACCTTTTGAAATTTGCGTCTGCCCTCTCCCCGGGGGGTAAGGGGGTTATTCCTTACTTAAGCGCTCTGCCTATCAAAAAACACAGCGCTCAGGGAGCGTAGATTTCAAATGAAAAACACGCTTACCTTATAGGTCTCAGTTGATGCCGAATTGAAACGTATCCGCCATGTTGGGGATCTTCAATTTCACTTTTTTTGCCTTTGCCAAGGGTAGTTAGCAATTTTAAATTTCTACCACGGAATTCATTTTTATGCATTCCTGATATTTTCATCCCATTGCAATGAAACTTGATTGGGAAGAAGTTGCATGTACCCCCGGGTAAGTTTACCACCTTTTAGATTTTGCGTCTGACCACTCCCACGGGGGTTGGTGGGATATTGATATGTCTGAGATGCAAAAGAGAGGATTGGTTTTAATTGAGAACATTATATATAAAAAAAATTAGATTAATTGGTTTTCCTTTAGGTTAGCTTAGGTTAGGGTGGGGCAGCAAAACGAGTACTCAAAGTACTCATACTTTCAATCTTCAGCCCTTCAACCCGTGCAACGCCGAGTAAACCAGCTAGTCTAAAATAAAATACATTTAGCATAGTGAATGCATGTTTACCATTTGGAAGAGGTATTTAGATACATACATGTCAACCCATAATAAAGTAAATATGGCTACATCTACATAGATGCAGTTGTTTACGAGCGTATATTTGTTTTCAAAATGTATTTTTCGGTTTTGTTAATATTAAAAAACCATTTAAAATTGCAACATGTATATTTGTGAATCTTCATTATGATAATTCTCCAAGTAATCCTCGATTAGCATATACCTCCAAGTAGCACACACAATGGTTTGGTCCCAATGGTGTGCGCTATTCACAGGTTTCACTGCACATGTGTATGTATCATTTGGTTTTTTGATAATCTAGATTTATCCATAAAAATGAGTTACTTGTATCATTGTGTTTATCTTAACATAACCTTTTGTAAAGTTTATCAAGTTTGATGTTATTTATACACCATGAAGGTCACATTCGCTTTTATTATTATTTTCCCATATTTGTATAAAATTGCAATAAGTACCTTTTTAATATGTTGAATAAATATCTTTTTTCTTACATGTACAATTATCAAACATGATCAAAATACAACAATTATGAAGAAAATATATATGTACATGTACATGTATTTTGGCACGTGATTGGTATATTGGCCTATAGCATGTACGTGTTAATCCTTCAGGGTAGCAACATGTGTATTTTTACCGATCATAAATAATACCTTATCATATCTGATTTTGAATTGTTTACTTGGAATTGTAAACAAGTTGTTATTTTAAAGCCCGATAGGAATAACAATCATTGATTGGTTAGTGATATGATATTAAATTATGAATCATTCAATTGTTAACTATATATAAATTAGTTTAGCTAATGCATTTTCATATAAAATACATTGTGATTTAGACGCGTGGACTGATCATGTAAATTATCTTTGAAATTTAATTAATGGAGAGATAGTTTGTGAAATTTACAATAATATGGCACTGGAATTTGTATACGTCAAAATATTCCAAGCGAAGGACATCATGAATAGACTCGATGAAAATGAAAACCAGTAGAACACTAAAGGTGAAAAATAATTAATGAATTTATTTAAAAAGAAGTATTTTATGAACTGTAAATTAAGCAGTAGATGAAATTTAAATTTTTAGAGATTTTAAGAAATTATGATATATAACACTATACTACCCTAATCTTTCTAAAATTTTGACTTCAGAATTGGTCTACCATTGAGCAGTTTTCATCAGTTGAGTTGACGATGTTTGTTTTTTGGAGCACACTGGGTAAATATTTTAAGTCTCTTATATACATCTTAAGACTACAGTGAAACCTGTAAATAAGGGGCCTCCATGTAGCGTACTACCTGGAAGTAACGCACGCACCCTAACAGCTGGCACTGATCGATTATATAGAACAAACTTAATTACCTTTATATATAGCGAATTACCTGCGAAACGCGACTTGCACACTCGTTGCACAAAGCGTATGCCAAAGCAAGTTTTTCGGTTTTGTTTATGTTAAAAAATATTAAAAATGCATGTTTCTTTGTTCATCTTAATTTTGTTAATATTTGATTATTTAAATGTACAATTTTGCACGTACATATCTACAGTTGTACATGCACATACATGTTTACATTTGTATGCATGTATATGTACAGAATATATACAGTTGAATGCATGCATAGCATTTGCATACATGTTGGCAGTTGTATACATGTACAGCATGTACACATACATGCTTGCAGTTGTATGCCTGTACACATACATGTTTGCAGTTGTATACATGTATAATGCACACGTACTATTGTACATGTGTACAGTTGTATACATGTACAGCATGTAGACATACATGTTTGCAGTTGTATACATGTATAGTACACATACTAGTACATACGTACAGTTGTATACATATACAGCACGTACATGTACATAATATATACAGTTGTATACATGTACAGCACGGTCATGTACATAATATATACAGTTGTATACATGTTTGCAGTTGTATACATGTATAGTACGCATACTAGTACATGTGTACAGTTGTATACATGTTTGCAGTTGTATACATGTATAGTACACATACTAGTACATGTGTACAGTTGTATACATATACAGCACGTACATGTACATAATATATACAGTTGTATACATGTACAGCATGTCGACCTACATGTGTACATTTGTATACATGTACATCATGTACACGTACATAGTTGCATGACCATGCATAAGTTATTGTGGATATCCATGACAATGACTTAAATTTATGTAGATATCATAATAATGAATCAAAGTAAAATGGACATTCATAAGTATCCATTACAATTTATATATATGCATACATCCATGTAAGGATTTTTCCTCTGGGGCAGAATGGCCTCGTGGCCATTATGCATGTTTTGGGAAATACGAGGAGGACGTAAGTTTCGTCACTGCAACAGTTTGACTGGTTATCCCAATTATTTAAATAGATTTATGTTTTCATTTGTATATTTTTGTTTTCAGGAGTTATTTTTTGAAAATGGAGGATCCTATTATCTGTCAAGCACTCGGCAGAGTATCCACTTTCTGCGATTTGTATGACGCAAGAAGAGACCGATTTTGCCACGTCAACGCCTTGAAAAACACTTTGCCAAAATCAGCAATAGAATCCATTGACAATCAACAAGTTGCAGCTAGTTATACATTTTCCAGCAATTTGGCAGAAAAATTCAATAACCTGAACATATCCGGACAATTGAAAGCCAGTATTCTCAGCCAAATCGTAGACATAAGCGGTTCTGGAAAATATCTTTCTGATGAAAAGGTCAGCGAAAAGGCTGTGAAAGCATCACTTATCTACAATGTCCAAACCATATCGGAGAGTATTAATATCTACGACGAAAACATAAAACCCATCATTGACACTAAGGCAATTCGACATGAGGAGGCCACACATATTGTCGTTGGTATTCAATGGGGTGCAAATGCCTTTCTATCAATTGAACACAACAATTCCAGCAATAGAAAACAGAAAGATGTTCAATTGGAATTAAAAGTCATGTTGGAGAAATTGAAATTGGGAGTTCCTGCTAAAGGTGAATTAAAATACAACTCTGTGGAGACGAAAACATCCGAAGAATGCAGTTTCAAAATATTCGCTGATATTTTACCCAAAAATGTCGAATTCTCCCAAACGCTGGAAGGTTATATGAAACTGATGAACCAAATGCCAGAATTGTTAGATCAAGCCAATAACGGTAAAGGTAAACCGCTATCGTACAAACTGATACCGATATCGGCATTGCATAAATATTTGGGGATCGAAATGTTGACCGATAACCTAATTCAAAACATCGAACATCAAACCATCGTAGAGTTTGAGAATCTGTTTGATCGAATATCAGTTATGAAACAAAAAAATAATGATTTAATAACTGATGTTGAAGCGCAGTTAGAATCATACGGACAAAAAGCACTCGATCGAATTACAGAAATCAAATTCAAATTTGCAATGAACGAAGGAAAATTAACAAGCGAGTTAGCCGAAGCACTGGTATTATTCAGAAGTGGAAAAAAAGGTGATATTACATTTCAAGAGATAATATCAAAGTTTAATGAAGACGAGTACTCTATCGGAAAAGTGCAGACGATGTTGAATGAATTTAACCCTTTTAAGGAAAAAGCATTGTTCGTCGAGATGTTAAAATCAAAAGGAGTTCATTACATAAGAAAATATCATTCCATTGATATATTATTTCTGAAATATCCGAAACGAAAATTTTACATTTTGCATTACAACACGCGAGCGAAAAAACGAGATCAAGCATTATGGGAAGCGAACAGAAGAGTATTCTTCAATGTCGTAGATAAATGCGCAAATGATGATGGACCAGTATGCGTATTTTCAGATAATGACATCGACTATGATGCAAATTCAACTTCTAATGATGCAGATTCAATTTCTGTCTCAATTTCAATTTGCTATTACGTAGATAGAGAACTTATTACGGATGACTTCATTGCTTATTCTAAAAAATTGGCAATTGCTCCATCGGTAGAAGACATGAAACCACCTCGAGAGTTCAAAGAGTTAAATATATTGCTTCTTGGAGAAACTGGCGTTGGAAATTCAAAGTGGATAAATGGTATTTACAATTCTTTGACGCAACCAAATGTGGAGTTTACCGACAAACCAGAATTGAAATATTTGATACCGACTAAATTTGCGGTGACGGATTATAAAGAAAAAATGGGTAGCGACAACAATGAAGATTGCGGGCATTTTGTCGCTAAGCTGTATGGTTTTAATACAGAAGATACTCTGGTCCGTCTAATTGATACGCCTGGATTTGGGGATACCAGCCAAGTTACTCAAAATAAAGAAAACATTCAAAACATATTAAATGTGATTGCGCGTTACGAAGAAATTCACGCAATATGCATTTTGCTCAAACCAAATAATTCAAAAGTAACATTCATCAAAGAAATACTCACTTATCTGCACAAAGACTGTTGTAAGAATATCGTATTTGTCTTTACCGATACTGGAGAAACTTTTTACCGCCCTGGAGACACTTTAAAAAATCTTCTTGGTGAGATTAAAGGTGTTGATATTAGTGTATCGAAAGACACAATATACTGTATGGATAACGAGTCTATACGCTTTTTTGCCGCAAGTACTCAAGAATTATCCTTTGATGAAATTGAAGTGGAATTTTATTCGCAAAGCTGGAAAAAATCAGTCGTGGAGTATAATAGGCTGATAAATTACATCCGTAGCTTGAAATCACATTTTACGCAGACAACTTTGACTTTAAATTCAGCGCGATGCTGGATTTTAACCTTAGCGGAACCGATATTGGAAATAGCGAAAAATATCCATGATAACTTAACTCTTGCTGAAAATAAACGAAAGGAATTGAAAGCTTTTGAAAAAACGACAGAAGTTTTGATGAAAAAGCTATGGGATCACCTGAAAGTGGATCAAAATTTGGCAAAACACAGCGGATGTGAAAAAAAAGATATCATTGGTGAATTAAAACGAATTAATGAGCGAAGTAAAGATGGCATGACGATGGATGAAAACATAAATGAACTTTTAGCTGAAAAGAAAGATGCAATTTGTGCATTAAAACTGTTTGTTGAACAAGTTGAATATCGTATCGAAAAGCTAAAATCTGTGCAGTCTGAAATCACAAAAGCGGCATCTCTACTCGGTGCATTTTTAAAAAAAAATGTCATAATTTCCTACGATGATATTATGGATCGGTATTTACAACACCGGATTAAACGAGAAAAAGTACAAATTGTCAGTGGTGGGAAATCAGATTATTTGAATGTTTTGGAGACAACTTTAGCAAGATATCGTGATGAGGTAAAAAGTGTCGCTGATAAAATGACATCAAATGAGATTGAAATTATATTAAATCTAGATGAAATCTCAAAATTGATGCAAGATTTGGGAAAATTACCACTGAGTGAAGAAGAAATAATAAAATTAGATGAAGAATTAACCGATGACCACATAACAACTGCGCAAAATGAAGAGAAATACGTACCACCGCCCGATGTTCAAAATAAGGCTGCTAGAAGCAAAACCGATTTGAAAAATAGGAATTTAATCTTTAAGCCTATTGAAAGTTGGTTTGATCAGTATGCGAAATTTGTAATGCAGAGAAAATCGTTTATAACGATGCCGAATACAGCGATACTCCGGGTATAACGATTCCGATATGTGTTCGGTTGGTCTTCGGTTATCTTATGCAAAATAATATTTTGTTCGTATACTACGATGTTGGATATAACTATAATCCGGACATTGAAATACTATTTTTAAACGAAAATTCGCCTATAACGATTTGATGAGATTTCTTATCCCATTTTCTAAGTGCTGTTTAAAGTGAGTAATTATGCACATAATGTAACAAACTTAAGAGTATAATGTATATCTTTGTGTATATTTCTTAAAAATAAAAAGTGATAACATGTATTGATTGTAAATTATTCATTCATTAGACTTTTGCAGTATAACAAACGTTCTGTATAACGAACAAAGTAACTTGTTTCTACCAAAATACTTATACATTGTACCTGTCATGTAGCCTATTAAATATATAGTCTCTTAGTATAACGACTTTCTGTATAACGAACGGTTCGGTCGGTCCCTTAACTATCCCACAATACTAATAATGACTGTTTATTACGAACGATGCAATTCGATGTCTTAGTTGTCACTGATTTATATTTTGATCGACTTTTGATTGAAAAATTAATCGTTTATAAATTTAAGTTCAATCTGTTAACTCCTAATTCATTCATTTTAATGTAAATATAATAACACGTACGACTTTTAGTTATTTAATATAGTTATTTATTATTTAATATAATTTTTAAATTGCTTAAAACAGACTGCTATAAAAGTCGTATGTATTTAACTAATTTAACCTAAATACGGTTCTAACCTAATAATGTCTAACAAGAATTTTATAAAACAGACTCATAAATAATTTGCATTAGCTAATTAATAAATTATATTAATTGTTTTATGAATAATGTATTTAATTATAAAACAGATTGTACCAAGGTGTATTAACAATAACTGGAGCACACACTCCTGTATAAAACATTTTTTTTAAATTAAATAACCAATTCTGTTTATAAAAATACATAATTTTTACACAGGTGAATTTAAAATCACTTTTAATACATTTAATAAACAATACAGTAAGTGATATTACAGCATCTTACAATAGATCCATTAAACATAAAGCTTGTAACAGTGTTACACAATAGATACATGTAAATACTCAAAAACATGAAAGTACATTATATAATTTAGAGAGATTTACTCGTTTGATTGCCATTCTGATTTCATCTTCAATTATAATGTTACGGGTTTCCTTCAATTTTACATTTATCATTGTAGCTTAGCAATGTAAATTCGGTAAGTAGGATTATAATATCTTACAATAATTACAATAATACAAAGTTTGCCATAATATTATACAATTGTAACGCGTTACATGTACATGCATTTTTTTAAAGTGAACAAATTAAGCATACATGCATCAATGCAAATAATAACAAACATTTTGAAATTTATAAAATCGACTGAAGTTTGTGGAAAGTTCCTCACAAGGCATACAAATATTACCTTAAGCATATTTTAAGAAATTCAAATACCTAAAAATGCTTTACCAATGCAATGATTAATAACTGGCTAACGTTTTAATTAAAATGTATTTTATAAAAATCCATATTAGAATAAGTCGTTACAGTCTTTGAAAATATCATTAAAAAGTTCTATTATTTCATTTTCGCAATTTTTAAGCGCATCTTTGAAAATATTCTTATAATCTGTCTGTTTCCAAATTGACAATTGTGTTTCGTAAGTCAAAAATCTCGTTACTCTTGCTAGATATTTAATTTCTTTGTTAGAAATAGCATTTGCAATACGATCTTTGAACGTATTCAAAGCCAGCATATTCGTTTCCATATTTTCCGTTAAATACAAATTTGGTTTAAAATCAGTTATATAGAAAATATAAGAAAAATATTTTTTCATATACGGATCTTTGAATATTTCTAACTGTTGTTCATCACTTGTCATGATAAACCATTCTAACGATTCATCCAAATAATTGCCCTCATCGATTACTTTCCTTAATTCATCGAAATAATTGACTGGATTTTTATCACCTTCTTCCTCCAAATAAATGCTAATGCATCTTGGAATTGGCATTGATTTTAAATGGCACATTGCTACGCAGATAGCATAAAAGAAGGTTGACCATGGATATCCCTTTGCAGAAGATGGAAATACATCCAGGTATCTATTTGGAAATTTATCGTTATTTATATATCGGATTGAATCGTATAGGCACTTCTCGGTCCAATCATAATTCATTAAAAATAACAGACGTTTCTTTCCTTCCCACATCAAAAGATCAAACTCCTGTCGATTAATGAAATATTTGCAAATTTCAATAAAATAACCGAATTCCACTTTTAAAAACACATTCTCGAAGCAGTATTTTACATTTTTCAAAATATTAAACAAATCCCTCAAATTGTAAATGTTTTTCGATACGATTTCAGTCTGAAATATAGCTTCGTAATTAAACGCGTTTAACACAGCAGATTTTGAAACATTATCTAGATTTTTTGTAAATTGTTTAAATTCATAAAATTCACCATTCATAAAAAATTCTCTTATGAAATCGTCAAATTCGACAAATTTGCACAATTCATGTTTTATGTCAGTCAGACTAATCATGTTTTGCCACAATTTCAACTTGTTATTGTTACAAAGAAATTCGGTAAGGTATTCATATTTCTTCAGATCATAATTTGATAATACTTTTGAAACGCATTTTATGTACTCGTATAAATCAATCGTTTCATTTTCGGTTATGAATGATTTATACGGATGAATTGTTTTGATCCCATTCTCATCAAATGACACGAAAAGTTGTTGGTAATAATCCTGAAGAAGTGCGTCTTTTAAAATCTCGTAATCATTTTCTCTCAAAATTTCTTGTTTTTGCATCAAAGTGGCATTGTAAAAATACTCGAGGAATTTATTTTCATTTCCCATTTTCTTTGTTTCGATGG
>JAQGCC010002976.1:0-16638 GCA_034698905.1 Xestoiulus laeticollis
ATTATCAAAGAATTTTTAGAAATTTTTCTTTTTCCAAAATTTTAATTACACAAGTCGCTGACTTGGTTGAGAGCTTTAACCATAGGAAACGGGGTGTTTAGTTCCCCCTTAAGGTCAATTAATTTACTGGAAATTAAGAAGAAATCTAAAACTTTTTATAAAAATTAGTGAAACCGTTTATCCAAAACTGGAAAATCATGTACATTTTACCGATATTGAGAAAACAATTATCCAATAATAAAAATAAATTGTGAAGTTTCTAGAATTTTACAGTTCGTGTATTTCCAAATTTCAACATTTAAACAAATATCAGCAGTGAGATATATAAATGCAATTATTGAATTTCACTTCAATTTAATATATACATGTACAAAATACGACAAAAAAAATTGCTTTAAAAAGTCTGGTAAAATAAAAAAAATTAAAAAGATTTCAGATAAAAATATTCCACATGGTATAGTATACAAATAAAATTACTGTATACATGTATACATAACAAACCAACCGAACACATTGTTCAGAATCTTACCCAGCATCGATCGTTATAAACGAATTCCACTGTATGATAAATGAAATTAAATTATGCAGTGACCTAGATTTGCAGAGCATTATGTTTAATCCAGATAAGTTTTCAAAACAAAAGCTGGATTAAGAATGAATGAAACGCATTAACCCATAGTGCAAAGTGCTAAAACTTACATCAGTGACATGTACATTATTCTTATAGTATCTAACTGGATTCGGAAGTGAATTTGCTACAGAAGACCCAAGATATCCTGGGGCTTTACCAAAGGGCCAAGTAAGTTAAAGAATGAAACAAAAATCTGACAGTTGGAATTAGCTAAATGTATTTCAAATTTTACCATATTTTTTTTACAGAACAGTCCTCAGATTTGTCCCTACGGTTTATACGCCGAACAGTTATCTGGAACGGCATTTACCGTGCCCAGGGAATTCAACAAAAGGACGTAAGTTGTTAAACTTGTAAATATGGACTTATATAAAGGGTCCCTATATCTCACCAAGTGCTTTTTCTACTGTGCCAAACTACAGATGGTTTTATCGCATTCGTCCCTCGGTTCAACATAAACCATATCAGAAGATTTCCGATGGCAACCTGCGACACGACTGGGATGAAGTGGAGCAATCGCCAAATCAGGTACATTTGTATATCTGAGAAAGACTAAACTGCTTAATTATATCACTCTTAAAGGCTATAAAATTTTAAGTTTAAATTTCGAAATAAATTTTAGGGAAGAGAACAATTGCTGAGTAATGATGTAAGTATCGGTATAACGAACGTTCTGCAAAACGAATAAGCCAGAATAAGCCTTTTTTTCTAAACTAATTTTTTATTTAATTTTGGACACTGATAGGAACAAGTGGAATGTACGAGGACCTAGCAAAACTATTCTATTATTTGTTTAATTTTTTTGTTTATGTATACGTATATTCCATTTCATGGAAATATGTCGGTAATGTTCGCCAGACCCTCTACAATTATAAACTTTACAGACATATTTCCATGAAATGGAATATATGTATACATAAACAAAAAATTTAAACAAATAATAGAATATTTATGCTAGGTCCTAGTATATTCCATAACAGGTCTGGGTGCACATGAGAAAGGATTGAATTTTCTCAACAAGACATGCTGCAGGGACTGATATAATGATCCCTCATGATGCCATGAAGATTAATGCTATGACAATTGCAGTACCAAAACCCCACCTTAGTAGAGTGTCGTTAAATAGCAAAGTCGAGATTGATTTTGCATTGGATGTTATTTTTTTCACAGAAAATCAATGAAACATTATTGATCGTTTCAACTCATTTGTAAAACGTACTGTTTGCTATTGTTGACCGCTGCTTCGATAATGTAATATATGTACTATGTAGTGACTAGCAACATCTCTTTATCTCTCCTCATCCAGAAAGCATGGCTTCCATTCAACATTCCAGAAGGGAAGGTGGATTTTGTGGAAGGTCTGAACACTTTATGCGGTGCCGGAGATCCAAAAACCCGCAATGGAATTGCTGTGCACATTTACTGTTGCACAGTTCCAATGGTGGACAAATGTTTTTATAATGCGGATGGGGACTTCCTCATTGGTTGGTTTTAAAATTCATTTTTCCCATTTTGTTGTATGTGCTGTAATGAAGAATTCACTTCTCCATCAGCATCAACTCATATGCTTTGAAATTTCATAGTTCCGCAGCAAGGCACATTAAAAATCACGACCGAATTTGGTAAAATGGTGGTGGCACAAAATGAAATCTGTGTCATACAGGTTGGTCTTTAATCGAGAAATTTTATCAAAATGGAATTGTTATTTATTAAAAATGATACGATAATGTTATACGTGTATTATTAGGCTGGCATGCGCTTCAGCGTCCATGTCGATGGACCAAGCCGAGGATATGTTTTAGAGGTGTTCGACGGCCACTTCGTATTACCTAGTTTGGGGCCCATAGGTAAGTGAATTTTTGAAAAGGTTTCGAGAAATAGTTATGAAAAACTAATCTTTTATTTTTAAATTAACGTTTAGGTGCTAATGGCTTGGCCAATCCGCGAGATTTCGAGACTCCCGTAGCATGGTTTGAAGATCGTGAATCGATACAGTACACCGTAGTTTCCAAATTCCAAGGAAAATTGCATGCTTCCATACAAGTATAGTTTTTGTTCATTTTTAAGACGTTGGATTCCGCCTAATGGTATCACGTTTGTCCCAGGCTATTTTTATTTCAATACTCGAGTGCATCTAATACGCGAATTACAACAAAAAAAGCCATTTTTCTTTAAATTTTAATTCTAAATGAATTGTATTTAATCTTTGTCTACTTTTCCATAGTAGATTGTTGATGAAATTTTCATATTCATAATGAATTTTAAAGTCAGGAGATCTCTGCTGCACACTTTAAGTCACACATTTTTAGGTTCTTCTCCACAGCGACTTAAATTACAGTCTTTGTTGTCATTGAGTTTTGCTCTTCTTTGAAGCTCCTCTTGATTATTCAAAATTTGACATAAAACTGACTGGGCGATTTTCTGTAAAGCCACATTCTGTTGACTCAATTTAAGCAATTTATCGTCTGCTCTAAAGCGGCCATTTTTTATCAGGCCGAAATCTTTCAATTATCTTTGCATTATACGGTATAGGTGTACAAGCTACCAACAGAAAATGTACTCTGACACATAAGAGGAAGGGGGATTAATTGCATTACAGTAAAATGTTCTTGCATTACGGTGGCTTAATGATTCCATCAAGTGTACCGCTGATCCTAATAAGCGGTTATTTTGACTTGGTGGAAGTTGGACTTGGTGATTCCGATTACAATTAACGGATGTTTTCATCATCTGTGATCCCATTAAGCGGAGTCTACTGTATTCGACAGACTGGTGCAAATCAATATAAGCATTTCACAAATGTTTTTTTTTTATATCTAAAACAGACTTATTCTCCATTCAATGTTGTGGCTTGGCATGGCAATTATGTTCCATACAGGTACAATCTGGCTGATTTCATGGTCATCAACAGCGTGTCATTTGACCATTGTGTAAGTAAAGAATCCTGCACATAACTCGTATGCATTATCAGTAAATTGGATAATTGTAAAAAATAAGTATATTTATAATTTAAATTTGTTTGGATGCAAATTATAAATAGGACCCAAGTATTTTCACGGTATTGACTTGTCAATCTACCAGACCAGGAACGGCAATAGCAGATTTTGTGATTTTCCCACCACGTTGGCTCTGTGCAGAAAACACTTTTAGACCACCTTACTACCATCGTAAGTCCATTTATGGATGTTAATACTGGAAATTCATACCGAAAGAGCAATATACGATTAATAAACAGCTAATTTAAGCTACGGTTAATGGACCAGTGCTTCGGTGTTGTCCATTATTTGAAATGCATTACTGTAAATTATATTTTGAAAATATTTTGTAGTTAACTTTTGTTATTTGTATTTTATTCTACAGGCAATTGCATGACTGAATTCATGGGGTTGATTAAAGGTGGATATGAAGCCAAGGTAAACATTGTCAACTTTATAATTATGTCAACATTAGTTTTCATTATTCTCAAAACTTATTTTAATGCAACTTTTTAGGAAGGATTCAGGGAAGGTGGTGCCACTTTACATAGCATGATGACTCCCCATGGCCCTGATTTGGCATGTTTTGAAGGTGCATCCAAAAGTAAACTGGAACCCGCGAGGATAGGTGATGGAACACAGGTAATAACCCTAATAAAATACTGTCCATGATGTGTCACACCCTGTACAATAATATTTTGAAATTAATGTGAACATGTAAAAATTTCTTTTCAGTCGTTCATGTTTGAAACATCATTGGGATTAGCCTTGACTAAATGGGGTGCAGATCCAAAAAAATTCGTGCAAGATTATCACAAGTGCTGGGAAAATCTTCCCAAGTTGTTCACGACCAAACTGAAGGTTTAAACCTTCAATGACCCAACTTTATTATTGTTGGTTAATGTAACAGTAGCATTATGTTTATTATATGCTTATATCACAAAGTGCTAGAAACAATTTTAGGTAACGGTCACTCCATTTTAATATATCTTATAGAGGAGCTTTTGAAAATGTGACGTTTTCAAAATAAAATACTAAAATGTGTAACTATAGAGTACTGGATAAAAAGTGTATGCCTTATATACATGTAAATGTACGTGAATATCAAAATCCATTTTTTATATATTTTATAATGGTTCTTGCAGAATGACTTTCTAAAGATTTATGCATGCTTATTAATTGGCTAGATATGGTACATGATTTATATCAACTGTATTTTACACGTATTCCTAAATAAACTAACAAAAGCATTGATTTGGTTTATTTCTAATTTTTATAAGATTTCGTTTGCTAATTCGTCTAAAATAAATTGGACGATTTGGCAAGATTTCGAGATATATCCACAATTCATTTATACAGCGTGAACCAAAAGTCACTGCAACCCTACTTTTTTTTTTTAATCTTATAGTTATAAACATTTTGTTAATGCGGTTAAATAGGAAGTCACTTGTGATCCACTGATGTTATTACTGTAGATTTCACCTACGACGATTTAAAGTTATGTTTTTTACGATCAGAGGGAAACGCCCTAAGGGTTACGGCCATAGGTAAAATCTATAATGACATCAGTGGATAGAGCACACATGACTTCCTATTTAATCGCATTAACAGAATTTTAATAACTATAGGATAAATTTTAAGAAAAAAAGTGGGGTGGAACTTACTTTTGGTCCAACCTGTATACCGCCTTTAAAATTCTTATCAAACATCTTCCAGAATGAATAAAATGTAAAAAAGAATAAGTCTAAATGACTGGCTGAATTCTGAAGACGTTTTAATGAAGATAAAAATCTAAATGGCATTTAAACTTCATGATAAGATCTGAGTTAATATGAGGCAGGAGACACCTCATCTGTTCCAACTAAAAATGTGGCGCCTGATATCGAAGATTTCTATAATTGGGTAAGTCATTAAGTTATATCATTAATGTAATAATGTAAATTCGATCATAAAACAAAGTATATAAAAGAAAGTTCAGCAGCAATCTTACGATTTCAAGAAGCACACTTGGACATTGTGGAGCATTGTGGAACATTGCAGGATTATAATTTTGGAAATACGTGATCAGTAAATTTTGTGAATTAAAAATGGCATTCGAAGGATTAAAGGTAGGAGATTTTAAAGATTTTCATTTAACATATTATAAAGAATTTGGATCTACATGATATCAATTTACTACATGTATCAAATTTATGAATATTTCTCAAATTCTGAAAAAAGAGTGATAAATATGAAAAGTGAAAATACATGTAATTTCAAATTTACACTATAATGTATTAAATGTACTATAATGTGTTAAATGGGATAAAATGTACAGTGAAATTACGTTATGTACAAGTAATGAAAGCTTAATTATAAATGTACATCAGTTATAGCAATTCATTTATTCATTGGGCAATTTTCATTTCTTTATATAATCTTGTATGGTATTATCAGAAATTCATGGGATTTTGGGAGAAATATAAGGAAATTTCTCAATATTTTACATGGGTGTCATGGTAGCACTACCAAACCTCATTAGAATAATATAAAAGGTAAATTTTGGTAACTATAATATCACCAAAATTCAAAGTGAAATTTCTTTTCATTTATTTGTAGAAAAAAGATCAATAAATTGATAAGCCATCATAAGAAATATATAAGGGTATTGATTTTAGAATGGTCTTAAAGTATATTTCAGGTTTTGGAAACGAATTCGTTTCCGAAGACCCAAGATGTCCAGGCTCATTGCCCAAAGGACAGGTAAGAGTCAAAACAAATTTCAAAACTAACTTTACATCACGATTTTGATTTATTTTGCCTTATTATTTTCAGAACAGCCCTCAATGGTGTCCTTATGGTCTATATGCAGAAATGATATCGGGCTCGTCCTTCACGGCTCCAAGATCATCAAACAAACGAACGTTAGTTCAAACTATTTAAACGAAAGTAATTCCTTGACAATCTAAATTGTAATTCCTATTTCTGGTTATATATCGTAAGGTGGTTTTATCGCATTCGTCCTGCAGTACAACATCGCCCTTACGAGCCCATTGGTAATGGAAAAATCACGTATGACTGGAATGACGCCGAACCTCTGCCAAGTCAGGTAGAAGAAATCTTAAGCACATTTAAAAACTTATAGAATTCATTAAAAAAAATTAGTCCATGAACATTTTTGTTAATTTGGGCCATTTCAGCTTCGTTGGAATCCCTTTGATTTGCCATCAGAGGATAGCAGAGTGGATTTTATATCTGGAATGCACACTTTATGCGGTGCAGGGGATCCAAAAGTTCGCAATGGTGTTGCCATCTACATTTATTTGTGCAACAGTTCCATGAAAAACAGATGTTTCCACAACGCTGATGGAGACTTTCTCATTGGTAACATTTGCTACAATTTTATACTCTTTCACAAATCTTGTAATAAAATTAACTGATGTTTTGTCAACAGTTCCACAACAAGGAAACCTAAAGATTACGACGGAATTCGGAAAAATGTTTGTGAAACCTGGTGAAATTTGTGTCATTCAGGTAATACGTTTATAATTTCGTTGTGTTTTTCAATGCAAAGAGACACTTCTATACTGCGATTAACAATGATGTTTAAACACTACTTATAGCAAGGAATGCGATTCAACGTGATCGTGGATGGTCCAAGCCGTGGTTATATTTTGGAGGTCTACGACGGTCATTTCACCCTTCCTTATTTGGGTCCAGTTGGTGAGTTTTAATGGGGGCCTACTTCATAAAATGTCCTGGACCGGATGATTTAAAAATTTTCAAATAACATTTGTGGTGATTTTCCCAAAAAAAAAAAAGGTTCCAATGGTTTGGCAAATCCTCGAGATTTCTTGACTCCAACAGCATTGTACGAAGACAAAGAAGTCTGCAATTACACCATCGTCACCAAATGTCAAGGGCGACTATTTGCAGCAGAGCAGGTAAAATCCCAAATTTACAGATTTAAGACGACATAGTGACATACGACATAGTGAAGCATGGCTACAGGAATGAGGATCATTCTAGAGAACAAACCTGTGATTCTCGATACACCTGCAGCACATAGTGGAGCATCGCAGAAAAGAATGGCTCATAACATGATTCCAGGAAACAAATATTTGTTTTTCAGGAACAAATTCCTGAAACGAAACGTTCTGATTGGTTGGCCCATTCCTCCCGTTTTTTTTCATCTGCTTTTCCTTGCTATTGTGCAGACGAAAAGTAATATTGAATGGCGGCCAACCAATCAGAATGCTCCATTTGAATAATTCATTCCCATGCTTGATTCTATACTCTATAGTATATATGCTCCACTATGTGCGAGCGCATAGTAAACAATGCGTTTGATTCGAAGAATGCATTCCAGATTGATTCCCATTCCTATTGCCATGCATTGACATTAAGAACAATGTTTATTAACCATTTATAGGACCATTCGCCCTTTGATGTTGTGGCTTGGCACGGCAATTACGTCCCTTACAAATATGATCTGATCAACTTTTGTCCAGTCAACGCAGTGGCCTTCGATCATAGTGTGGGTTGACAATATTCTCGTATGAATTAAATCAATTATTCAATATGAGACCATAGTTTTACTTTTGTTCTTGTAGGACACTTCCCTGTTCACAGTCTTGACATGCCAGTCATCTCGTTTTGGGACTGCCATTGCGGATTTCAACATCTTCCCTGCTCGATGGGCAGTTCAGGAGCACACCTTTCGTCCTCCTTATTACCATCGTAAGTGTCTCATTTGATCAATCTCTCAAACTATTGACCTTACGTTAAATTCCACATATTTTCTTAAATATTAGGCAGCACCATGAGCGAATTCCAAGGAATCATCCAAGGTGCTATTGACGTTGATGTAAGTTGCAATGAGATCATTTTTCTTCACAAAATGCCTTTGCCACACTGGACAATTCTAGTTGTCAAGTTTACGATATCATAGGACAAGTTTGATGTATAAAACGCATGCATATTACATTAAAATGTAGTTTAAAGCTGGTGGAGCCACACTTCAAGGCTTCATGGTAGCTCATGGTGTAGATGACAAAGTTTACAAACGATCTACAACAACACCCTTGCTTCCACAGAAAATCTTGGTCAATGACAGGGTATGGATTCCGTCTTTGTTTATTGACTGCATGTCCTTTACTAATCAATATCGCAATTGCTAATTAAAGGTGGGGTGGTTTTTTGATGTTGCAGAGTTTCATGTTCGAGACTTCCCTCGGTTTGGCCGTCACTAAATGGGGTGCCAAATCATGTGACAAATTAGACCGTGATTACTACAAGGGATGGGTTAATCTTCCAAAGAACTTCAATCCTAATAATAAGCCCGATGAATACATGTATCTTTGAATCACTTTCAGCAAAGATGATATGAATATTGCAATTCTTAAGTTTGTTATACAGTGAACCTTTGCATAACTTTTCGTAAATTGGTTTTAGTGCATTCATGTATGTTTTCCCTCATACAAATTCTCTGTATAGCGACCACCTGTATACAGTGACCTAATTTGGGCATTTTTGGGTGTTGACACCTTTAGCAGGTTTAACTGTACTTAATTGACAACTGACTGATTAAAATATTTACAATGATATTGGTGGATGAAATGGTTTTTGTGTCACATTTAAGATGAGCAAATTAATTTATATATATACATTAAGAATAAATAATACATCGGAATACTTACACGTGGTAATGTCCACAAGATGTTCTGTGATGTAAAATCATGCACCTAATAAAGAGATGTACTGCTATTAAAAAATATAATAGGCTTATAAGGAGGAACTGCACCAATGCATTAATATTAAACGAGTATAAATGAATTAAAATTACCAATACATGTTTTATTTCTAGAGTACGTTTTCAAAACAACACATCTTTGTCACTAACGATGCTTTTACCATAAAAAATGCCAAATGTTTGCCTTAAAACAAGGCCCTAACCCTACACAAAACCACAATACGAAACTCTAGGCTTTTAAATGATACAAAGATTTTTGCTCTTCAAGCCTGTAATTTGCACACATCGATCATTGGCATTATCTTGCTCATTACTAATTTGCAATGTTTATTCGTACTGTCCTCAATAGATATCACAAATCATCAGACGTATTCGATGACCTAGCAAGACTACACTATAATGAAAATCAAGATTTGAGCAACATTACTTTTTTTTAAAGGTGCAATTCGATTAAAAATGAAGGATACGAATGCATCAAAATTAAGATGTTCAACATACAATTAATTAAACAAACGTATTCAATTAAACATACAAAATAGACCTAAGAATTAAAAGTGTTAAATACAGATACACAATTGCCACACTATAGAAGCTTATGTAATTATACTCGAGTAACAGTGAGACAACTGGTAATAATACTATAGCGTAGTATTAAATGCATTTTCCCAGTTAAAAATTATTTAAGGATATAATCATAGGAACTTTGTTATTAGGGAAATAGCCATTTTTATGCTATATAAAAAAAATGTGCGAACATATTTCCCCAAAATATTACGTATGTATATAATTAATAAAATTATAAGAAATCATAACATGCATGAAATCTGAATATGTGAAATTACACTGAATGATGAAGTATACATAAACTTGTATGTGCGGTAATGCAACCGGCAACCCCCTAAGAATTAATCTGAAAATGAATTGCCTGCAATAAGCAAAAAAAACAGTGTTTCTTGTATTTTTATATTACTCGTAGCATTTTCATATTGCAATAATTTTACGCATACCTTTAATTGTGTGCAAAATACGAGTTTTAAGAGGACACACATGAACGTTTAGAAAATAGGGTCGCTATGGAGGACGTATCAAAGTATGGAGTAAAAAACAGTCTCGCATTTATGAAAGTGCATTTACAGTTATGATGTTATTCATATTCAATCAAATGATAATCATGCAAATATCATTACCTACAACTGGCTAGAACATCTAAACCCATTGAGTCATAGATATCAACTACTTTAAAGCAAAGAAAATGTCTACAAATACTGTATGCAATTAAATGGCTGATCACCCAAACATGGAGACAAGGTCATAAACTCAAAAGAAAGGGGTAAAAAAATGAAGAAAGAAAAAAATACTTGCAGAGCGTACACAAAACCACTTATAAGAAAGTCAGGTGATATTAACTTTAAATTCCCTGTAATATCAAACGATATTAATAAGTGATATTTTCACGCCTGCAACATTGCTTGTACTCTTAAATCAATTACGTACATATTCAAACATTCTCAAATTTCACAAGAACTAAACTAAAGCCTGCATTTCATAAAGTCAAAATGTCGCCATTTTTGAGATTTTCACAATTTTTCGAGGATATATAAAATGCACGCATTAGTTAGTATAGCACAAATAAATTCACTGGTCACACTGGACCAAGCACTCGCACTTTATACATGTTCACAAACAATGGGTAGTTTCAAAAGTAATTTTTGTTTCCAACTATAACAAATTCGTAGTTTTCATTCCAAATTTACAAAATATGAAAAATATCAAATATATGGATACTATCACTAAGATGCCTAAAGGCAACTTTTTTATTGCAATTTTTTTCTTGTTTTATATAAAATAAATCGATTAGTGTGGACTAGTCCAAATTTAAAAAGATGTTATTACGCCGAGAATTATATATCTTGGTCATCTGAAATGTGGTGTTAAATTTGCAAAGTGCAAAAAAGGTCGAGCAATTTTTATAAATAACAATGTGATGTTATATTGAATACCCAGAAAATAACACTACAATTCAGTTGACAACGAAGTCGCCATATATATACTATTTTTTTTTTAAAGCTAAATTTTACGCCCATTGTGTGATTTAATGTATACTTAGCTCTTCAATTGTCACATTCGATAGAATTGATGCAAATAAAAATAAAAAATCAACAAAAACATCAAATGAATTATACATAAAATAAAAAACCGCATTCTGCGCACGCACGAAATCAACAAAAAAATAGAAAAGGGGAAATTAAGAGAGGAAATAAAAAGGTATTACTTGTCTATGTTTATTTAAGAAATGATCAAACCTTCCCTGAGCACCAACAATGGCAACATTCGTAATTTCGGTTGCTGCCGAACGTGTTTTACAATTAGCACATATGCGCACTCGGTGAAATGGTGGTGTGCATACACAGATTAAATTGAAAGCAAAGAACATGTTGTGTACAAACATATATACATATTAATTAGGAAGATTTCGTAGAAGAAAAAAAATGTTTTCGTGTAACATCCCTACTGCTTAGTCAATGGTCACCCTAGACTGGATTTTAAGCATTGAAACTTACAAGCTCACAAGGTAGCCTATATACTTTTGCAATGTAGTATCAACTATATTACCATATTTACTCGTGTATCGGCCCCTTCTTTCTCCTTTTTTACCCTTCAAATTCCCTGGGCCCGAGATTTCTAGGGGCCTAAAAATCGATGTATGTTAACGAATTTCTCGTAGCTTTGAGTGTTTTTATCATATTTTTCACTATTTTTCACAGTTTTCTCTCATTTTCCCCCGATTGAAATTGGGTCCTTGAAACGTTTGCCACCTTGGTTTTATTCGGGGTCCGGTAACAAGCTTTACCTCGTGCCCGGCTTTGGATCCCTTGATGTCACCAAACATTATATTAAAACTGCACAAATATTTAGTATTACAATATATCCAGTGATTAATGGCATAATTCGTTTAAACATTAAATTTATAACAAAGTCATCAGCAGTATCTTTCATTTTGCCTTCATTTTCGTCTTTAAAAATTGGGGGAAAGCTTTTACACAATTGGGGCCATTACACGAATAAATAAGGTATTTTTTTTTTAAATTTTAAGTACTGTTTTCTGATATATCTGTATCTTTTTGCAACGACTTACCATTTCTTATCCCTCAAATATGAGTCATAAGATTTAAAGAAGGATGGAAATACACAAAAGAGACCTTTGTATAGGGCATGAATATAAAATTTTAATAGATTGCAGGGATTTCGAAAAATTCATTGAGAATCAATAAGGTAGTTAAAGTTGTTGAGGATCTCCAAGCTCAATAATCTCGTTAAAGTACTAAATCCCAGACTTTCATGACTAATGGCTAGGCAGTATTAGGAAGCCAGCAGTGGCCGCTTTATGCCACAAAACCATATTCTGTATTTTTCCTCTTTTTAATGAAAGTCGTATTTTTTTAGAAAACAAAGGAATCGGCTTTATATAACCGTATTTCTACATATCAAAAAGCTATCAAGTTTCTTCTAAAGACTACTGAATCAATGTACATGTAAGCTCGATCGTTTTCAAGTGTCTCAAGATATCATTAGCAATGAGAAATGTATCTTGAAAGCTTTAAGTCCCGATTGCCTGCACTTGAGTAAAACAGAAGGATGCTAAACAACAACCTTGACAAAATGTATTTAATTGGAGTTGTCCATCCTTTCAATGACAAGAGCAAGAAAAGAGGGAGGAAAAAGCAAAAACATTAGCTCAATTCTAAGAAAATATATTAAAAAAATGGTGGGAGCATCTCGAAATAGTCAAAACGTATTGCTAAATCAAGGAGATAGTTAACGGGCCTATGATGGCACACGATTGAGGTAGACATGGTTGTTATAATAGGAACTTTACAATTATACTGTCCGCAATTTTAAAAAGAGACTAAAGGTAAACACAGTTAGATCTCCATCGAACCTTCAGTCCCTTCTTAACACAAAGGTGTGTATGTGGTAAGCCCTTATTAATCAATTTCACAATTGTAACATAGATATGTGGATATTTAAAAAATAATTTTTACTGAAAATCAACGTGCAGTATAGGGGCCCCCAAGAAATGAAATTGTCACTTTCCCTGACTTTTCAGTTTTAAATTTTACAGATTTTCCAATTCTAGAGGTACCCTAAATAAAATTGCCGGGTGTATTTTGCAGATTAAGGGTGCGTGTGCATGTGAAGAAACGTATAAAAACAGCTAAACCATTGCAAAATTTCAACAAATTATCAAAATTTAAGATAAAACACATGCAGCTCCATATATAGTGCAAAAGCTGCGGGAAGAGCAATTCATGACATGAAAAAATTGACCTGTTGAATATTTCAAAAATGACGAATTACATGATGAAAAATAGATGACATACCAACTACCACAAGTACAACTATGGACGAAATGATATTCATGTACGTTTCTATAATGCGTATTTTTGTATTATAACTTGTGGACCAAAGTCCACTGAGGTACAAAAGTATGTTTGCGGATGGTACTTCTTGTTGATAACTGTTATTTACACGGCGTGCTGTTCGCTAATCTAATAGGTATAAATGTTGTAAAAACTTTGTGATATGCTGAATAAATTAAGATCACATAAGGAACCTGATAAAACAAAATCGTAACCAGGTTTTTTGGCAAAAGCATCGATACAAGCATTAAAAATCACCCATTCGAAATCATATATCAAACCCCATTCCCAAACAATATACAAATAAAGGGTCATGTGACCTTGCATCAGTGGGTTCACCAAGGAAAATCAGGTAGCATCCCTACTATAGCTAAGTAGAAAATATGCAAATTAATATTGCATGTGCGTGCACATTTAAGCATTATTTGTATAACCATATTTTATTGCCCTAAAGTGTGATTTTAGATAAATCAAGACAAAAATAAGATATCAAATGTGATGATAATTTGTCCATGATTTTCAGGCTTTCTACAGAACATTCCAAAGTATAGCAGCAAGCTATTAGAAACTCGATTGTCGATGTCGACAGTATAGGGTAATGAGTTGAATTAAATATTTATTACGACAGATCTATCATCTGTATCTCAGTAAAAAAAAATTCAATAAGACACAAAACATGTGAAATTAGGTATTCATAGTTGATAATGATGATTTACGTTTGAAATGTCTGGAGAAGCTATTGTCAAAAAAGCTGGCAGTTAGGAAAGAAGCCACCTGACCCGAGGGTGACGACCACTTGCATGATGATACTATGAAACATAATGGCAAAATAATAACATTCAAATCAAATCAGTGAGCGTTTTGCAGGACCACATCATATTTGTAAAAAACACCACAAAACGCACAACACCAGCTACCCTGAATTAAGGCGATACCTGTGTCAATTCGTAAGTAGCATGCGAACATCATAAGAAATACGGGCTCCTTGAAAGCCAGGAAGGAGCCCTTGAAGGCAAAGAAGAACATTATTGGATTTGCAGCATTATGTAGTCATCGGTAAACTACAAAATGTGAAATTGCCTTAAACTGACACATTGGCAATCTCACCGTTGGCAGAGGAACATTTGGCCACGGAAGGAGTAGCTATTGCAGGCGCGGCGTTGATGGTGGTTCCGGTAGACTGGCAGGACAATGAAGAATGGTTGTTGGATGAGGTGGTGGTTGCAGTGATGACATATCCCTTGGACGCAGGCTCCATGGGCTGCACGTGCAATTCTTGCGGCGAAGGCGAGGATAGGTTCCCATTGTTAGTGCTAATGACAGCCTGTCCTTCCGCCGTATCCCTGGGAGCGTCACACTTCTTGCTTCCGGAGTCTCCGTTGCCTGCACTTCCGCTTCCAGGGTTAGGGCTGGGGCAAGGGCTAGGGCTGGGATGAGATTCTGATGGTGGCTGCGAAGGCGGTTGGCTTCCTCCACTGGCGCCCCCATTGGTCCCAGTGTGGTTCGTGGTATCATTACTGCTTTCGTTGTTGCCATTCTTCACTTTCTTCTTCTTCTCGTCCCTCGATGGACAATCTGCTACTAGATGGTCCACTGCCTTACAGTTGTGGCACCGCTTTGGCTGTGGTCCTAGAGTGCATTTGGCCGCTATGTGGTTGGAAAATTCGCCACAATTGTAGCACCTATGAGGGGATAACAATTACATTTAGGGACAGCGGTTGCTTGATTGCGAAGCGGCTGACAATTTACTACAAGTTCTACGAGTGCAATTTATCAATGTTAAACTCGGACATATTCTTGGCAATGTTAGAAAAAGCATGACGTGCTGGAAACTATAGTTGATATGCTTCCACGTGTTTACGCGTTGTAGCATATTACATGATGAGAACAGATAATAGAAGACAGACATACAGTGAGTGGCATTCAATTAAAATCAAATAAGATCCGAACAAGCAATAATCGGCAAATCACACCGTACATGCGTATTACAAGATTTTTACACGCCGTTGCTTACTTGCAAAAATAAACATTTATAGCATCCGTTTAACACTGCGCCATTTCAATCAATTTACAAAGATGGCAAGCACACAACTGAACAAAACGAACATCACAACATGGAGAACAGTAAGGTTAGACACCAACACCAGTTTCAAAACATATTGGACGAGACTCAAAATTGTACCCAACACATATACCAAACACAAACTAAACAACAAGACCTCTAAATGCATGACGAAACAATTGAAGATATTGTGTCATGAAAGCAGAAAGCATCAAAACTCACCTGATTTTTCGGAAGCGTTTTTTGGCCTGGGGCCTCCGGTGACTTCCCCGGCAATCGGTACCCTCGATGCCAGTAACTGTCGTTGCCTCCATGCCCTTGTCGGATGCTTTGCATTCATATTCCACTTCTTCTTCATCGCCCAAGCTGCGAAAACCAGTCATCCGAATCACAGACTAAAATCAGAAAAAAAAAACTTGAATCAATACATGTAATCAAAATACTGAATTGCAACATTTTTATACTGTATTATGGTAGATTTTCTGATCAATGTAGTATATTTTTGACATTTAATCATTGCATTATGATTTCAAGATACAGTGAAACTTGCTAAAGGCATAACCAGTCAAAAATATATTTCACTAGTGCTGGTATCCCTGCCACTTTTAGGGATAAAAATATAGGAACTATAGGACATTTTCTTTGAAAATTTAGGAATTATAGCACATGAGGGCAAACACTTTTTCATATTCAATATTTAGGACTTTTTTATATTAAATTTTACGACTTTTTAAATGTATTCTATAGAATTTTATTTTTAATTCGCATTTATGCCAAAATTAGGACAAAATTTACTGTGTTTTTAGCGCATCAGATTC
>JAQGCC010002977.1:0-16637 GCA_034698905.1 Xestoiulus laeticollis
TAAATAAAGATAAACGTTGCTAATTCCCTTCATCCTTGTATTGTTTCAATTGAGAATTATAGCCCGTTTTACACCCCGCACACAAACACTTGCTTTCAGGCATATTTTTGCCAAATGCGTTTATCTGCAATGGAATTAATTTGTTGCGAGCGCCATCTGTGAGTGGTACGCATTTTGCTAAAAGCTCGTTCTATGGCAGGGGCGTCGAGTTTTACCACCAGTCTACATACACCTTGGTCTTAAGACACATTTTGTGTGGTAAGACCTAGTATTTCCTGAATGACGTCATAGCTAAGACCCACAGCGAGTTATGCGGAGGAATTTCAAGCACAACCTTTAAAAGGTAACAAATTTAAGAAAATCGTCCAAGAAAGGTGAATTAAAACCCACTTTTTTCCCCCACGCAATTTGATATGAGCCTAGGAGTAGTTTTCAAATGTAATCCGCCCATTTTATATTGTTTTTCAGCCTTTTATTAAAGTGTTATTGACCTAAACTTGAATTCTAAAACAATACTCAAGATTTTTATCAAAACATTACAATGACATTAAAAAAGTTCAGGGTTAACAAGTACAGCCAACAGCAAAATATTGAAAAATGTTATACGGTTGACAAGTGAAATTCGTTTATAACGATGCCGGATACAACGATGTCGTTTTTAAACCAAAAATGCTCCTTTCATTCGCCTATAACGATTTTCTGACATTTCCTTCCCCCTTTAATGGACCCCTTTTAAAGGAACCATTTTAAAGGAATACTTTTAAGAAACCCTTTTAAGGAACCCTTTTAAAGGAACCATTTTAAAGGAATCATTTTAAGGAACCCTTTTAAATGAACCATTTTAAGGAACCATTTTAAGGAACCATTTTATGGAACTCTTCTAAAGGAACCTTTTAAGAAACCCTTTTAAAGGAATCATTTTAAGGAACCCTTTTAAAGGAATCATTTTAAGGAACCATTTTAAGGAACCCTTTTAAGGAACCCTTTTACAGGAATCATTTTAAGGAACCCTTTTAAAGGAACCATTTTAAGGAACCATTTTATGGAACTCTTTTAAGGAACCTTTCAAAGGAAACCTTTTAAGAAACCCTTTTAAAGGAACCCTTTTAAAGGAACCCCTTTTAAGGAACCATTTTAAAGGAACCATTTTAAGGAACCATTTTAAAGGAACCATTTTAAGGAACCCATTTAAAGGAACCATTTTAAGTAACCATTTTAAAGGAACCATTTTAAGGAACCATTTTAAAGGAACCATTTTAAGGAACCATTTTAAAGGAACCATTTTAAAGGAACCATTTTATGGAACCATTTTAAAGGAACCATTTTAAAGGAACCATTTTAAGGAACCTTTTTAAAGGAACCATTTTAAGGAACCATTTTAAAGGAACTATTTTAAAGGAACCATTTTAAGGAACCATTTTAAAGGAACCATTTTAAGCAACCATTTTATGGAACTCTTTTAAAGGAACCTTTCAAAGGAAACGTTTTAAGAAACCCTTTTAAGGAACCCTTTTAAAGGAACCATTTTAAGGAACCCTTTTAAAGGAACCATTTTAAGAAACCCTTTTAAAGGAACCATTTTAAGGAACCCTTTAAAGGGGAATTCCCATTTTCTAATAGAGAATTTTCTAAGTGCATCTAAATGTAATTATACGAGTAATATGTAATGACAAAATAATTTACAATCTTAAAATTATTGTATTTTTATCTGAAATCATATAAAATTTAATTTTGCTAAGGGAACATTAACCTTCAAATAGCGAAAAATGTAATTAAATTTAAATCAAATTTAATAATTACATTTATATTTCACCTATTAATTAATTGCTATTGTTAAATAAAAACACGTAAATCAATTTTAAATGTATACATTGTATAATAGAGGTACGCTATTTACAGGTTTTTTTTTTGTTGTAAATTTAATCTGCTTTATGTGTATTTTTAATTGTAATAGGAAACCTGTCTAGTGTACATGTACATTAATAAAAAGGTGTATCAAAGTAGAACAGGACATTGATCTTCAATGACCTTCCCAAAAGTAGGTTCCCATGCACCTGACATATAGACACACGTTTTCTATTAGTAGCCCTGGGGGCAAAGGTCAAAGACAATAAGATGAAACTCAAAATAACAAAAGGGACATACTGTAGATGCCCCAATGGGAATTGGTATGGACATGTTTATAATAAACGAAAGTGTTTGAAGAAGGTATTTTCCCCTAAAAAGGGTCTTTAAGGGGTACTAAAAATAATCAGGTCATGCGTGACCTAGATCCTGTTTAGGTCTCAAAATAAAACCACTTTTGTTTTGTAGATTTAGGGTCCTTTTTACCACTTTTTACAGTTTAAACAATAAACTTATAGTCTCTATATATAAATAGAGTCCCAAATGCATTCAACAGGAACAATCAGCTCTCGATATAACGAACAGGGTTGACTGATTTAGGGTCTGGTCTGCTAGCAATCAAAATGCATTCAAAAAACTAGCTGCTCAGTATAACGAACGCTCTGTAGAACGAACATTGTGGGTGGTTCAAAAATGCCTACATCTCAAGTATATTTATCCTCTCGGAATAACGAACGTTCTGTATAACAAACCGCTGGATATAACGAACAGCTGCAGTGAGCGGTCCTGAACAAAATGTCTATATACCTCTCAAGTATTAGCCTCTCGCTATAACGAACGTTCTGTATAACAAGTCGCTCGATATAATGAATAGCTCCCAATCAAAATGCCTGTAGGCTACCTGTCATGTATTAGCCTCTCAGTATAACGAACAGAGTGGCTGGGTCTGCCCAAATCACGAACCGCTCGATATAACGAACAGTGTCTGGTAACGAACATAATGTCTATATACCTCTCAAGTATTAGTCTCTCAGTATAACGAACAGAGAGGCTTGGTATGCCCAAATCACGAACCGCTCGATATAACGAACAGTGTCTGGTAACGAACATATATAATGTCTATATACCTCTCAAGTATTAGCCTCTCAGTATAACGAACAGAGATGCTTGGTATGCCCAAATCACGAACCGCTCGATATAACGAACAGTGTCTGGTAACGAACATATATAATGTCTATATACCTCTCAAGTATTAGCCTCTCAGTATAACGAACGCTCTGTATAACAACTCGCTGGATATAATGAATAGTTTGTGACCACAACAAAAATACCTATACCTCTCATGTATTAACTTCTCAATATAACGAACCGCTCAATATAACGAACAGGGTGTCAGCTCACAATCAAAATACGGTAAATACCTATAGGCTTACTGTCATGTATTAGCCTCTCAGTATAACGAACGCTTTGTATAACGAACAGAGTGGCTGGGTGTGCCCAAAATGCCTATACCTCTCATTTATTAGCCTTTCAGTATCACGAACCGCTCGATATAACGAACAGTGTCTGGTAACGAACATATAATGCCTATACCTCTCATGTAATGGCCGGTTTCTCAGGATAACGGACGCTCTGTATAACGAACAGAGTTGTTGGTTTCGATTACAATGCCTACAACTCTCATGTATACTTTATATTTATCCTCTCGGAATAACGAACGTTTCGTATAACGAACCGCTCGATATAGCGAATAGTGGCTATAGTTCCGAACAAAATGCATATACCTCTTATGTATTAGCCTCTCTGTATAACGAACCACTCGATATAACGAATAGAATACCTGGTTCCGAACAATTAATGACTATCTCATTTAATGCTCCTCGATCTAGTTGTAGCATAACAAATGTTTTGTACAACAATCCGCTCTATAACGAACGGTGCAGCCGGTCCCTTCACTATCCCACAATACAAAACAAACTCTGTTTATAACGAACTACAATTCGATGCCATAGATGTCAGTGAAACAGAAAATCCACGTGTCGTAAGATTCCTATTTTTAAGTATCTTAAAAACATTAAGGGGTACTCAAAATACTGCAAAAGCAGCTCTCCTGCATTAGAACAAATTGTATCCCCGGTGTCTAATAGAAGACAAGTACATGCAATTGGGGCAAAAAAATATGGTATTTCAAGAGCTAACAACTGCTAGGTGTCATAAAAATCCAAGAAAGACACTTGGGAGTGACAAAAAACGTTCAAAAACAGACCTCTCGATATAACGAACTCACGTTATAATACATGTATTACAAAAACTAGTGTTCTGCTTCCTTTATAGATTAGATCCACCCGGAAAGTTCATTATTATAACACGTAATAATGAGGTGAATATTTTTTTGTTCAAATATATACAAAGGTTTTTCAAAGTCAAGGTTAAATTAGCTTTTAATGAAAAGCTAACAAAAAAACGTTTTTGTTTATTTCTCTTAATTCGCCACAAATTATTCTTTTTTTTTTTAAACAAAAGAGTCGTTCACCGGTCATTAGGTAAAATATACGGATATCCGTTAACTGCAAATTATACTAAAACAACTCACATGCACCCTTATAACCCCCCCAACATCTTCTTATTTACATTCAGTTGCCATTGAGCCCAAAAAAAAAAAAAAAAAAAAAAAAAAAAATGTGTATAATGCTCACTTCCTAAATTTGAACTTCACCTTAATTGTCAATCTGACTAATTTTTTTTATTTTTACATACAGTTATAACAGGAAATACAAACAAATGATGCAATAAAGTGATTAGTCTAGGATTAAAATATTATATAGGGACATAATGTACATGTACATGTATGCCATTATTATCTTCAATGTATATGGCAAAAAACCAGGTTTTTTTCTGTACTTACTAGTATATGTACTTATATGAATAAGCAGACTACGATTACGTCACGTGAGCTCACGTGATGACATGATCCCACAATATTAACCGTGATATCGTGCAATAAACAAACTACTGTCACACACGTGACATCACAATGGAATTTTAAAACGGTATATAGGCCTACATTATAATTTTATTAATATTATATACATTATATAATATACAATAAATATATACATTATATGCCCAAATATATATATGTATATACTTATATACATAAATCGTAGCATATTATATATCCTATTATATATATATATACATGTATATATATATATATATATATATATATATATTGGCATATATTGGCACAGTTTGTGTCAAATTTATGTATATAAGTTATTATGGACACATAAGCTGGCTATATATGCTACGATCCCGTCACGTGAGCTCACGTGATGTCACGAGCCCACATTTTAAAGTGATATTGCCCAATGAACAAACTATACTACCACACACGTGACAGCACAATTGAATTTTAAAACGGTATATAGTTCTAAATTATAATTTTATGCCATGCATACAGTATACATGTGTGTATACATGTATGTGTATAATTTGGGTTTGGGCTATATATATGTGAGTTTATGTATAAGGGCACATAAGCTTGCTATATATATACCTTTTTAAGATTTGGGCTTAGGCCATCACATGAGCTCACGTGACGTCAACAATCTGGCCCTTGGCACTGTTTGTGTCAAATTTATGTGTATAAGTTTATATGGACACATAAGCTGGCTATATAGGCTACGATCACGTCACGTGAGCTCACGTGATGTCACGAACCCACATTTTTAAGTGATATCGCCCAATAAACAAACTCCTGTCACCCAAGTGACATCACGATGAAATTTTATGAAGGTATTAAGTCCTAAATTATGATTTTATTAACATTATATATATACCTTTTTTTAAATTTGGGCTCGGCCCATCACGTGATCTCACGTGACGTCAGCAATCTGGTCACATGGCATTCTATATGCAGGCTGTATGGCAATAAATTTAATTTAATTGACGAGATCATAGTCTGTAGCCAGTTCGTGTCCAACTTATGATTATAAGTTTATATATGGACACATAAGTTGGCTATACAGGCCACCATCACGTCACGTGAGCTCACGTGATGTCAAGCGCCCGCATTTTAAAGTGATATCGCCCAATAAACAAACTACTGTCAGCCACGTGACAGCAGTACAATAGAATTTTACAACAGAATATTTTTTTTAACATACTTGAACGTGAGGACGTGATGTCACAAAATATGTAACCGAGCCAGAAAATAAAAAATTAATGTGAGGAGCATGATGCATGGCATGATAACAGTTTGAGCTTCATGCGTGCATCGACAATGTTAAACAATTCGTCGCGTGATATCACATGAGCTCACGTGACGTGTTCATAGTCTGTAACCAGCTCTATGAATCAACGTGAACGGTGCTCAGTTGTAGCGCTCACTACAGTAGTAGAACGGTTAAGCTACTGAGCGCTTGTGTCGTCATCGCAAGATCCATGACGTCACGAAACTCGGTAGCGCAACCAACGCTAGAATCAACATTGAACGGTTTCGCTACGGAGCGCTCTATAACCGTTCTATGTTGATTTAATGCATTTTTTACTTTAAAAATTGCAATTTTTTGGTTGTAATAGTGTCAACGAACTGTACCAAAATTTGGTAGATTAAAATATTCCATGAGACTGACCTGCACACAAAATTTGAGCTCTCTAGGACGTGTGAAAGTTGGTAAAAAAGGACCTCAAAGAAGTTGAAACAAACAGACAACCTATAACAACGTTCATGTCAAGTTAAATCAAAGTTTTTAATTTTATTTTATTATAATATGGATTAATAAGAAGGTGGAGAATGCAATATTATTCAGCTTATGCAATTTTCATCCTCCACCAACTTCTAAATGGGTTAAGTGTCTAATACAGAAAATCGGTGAATCAACATTACATTTGATCCCCATTCAGTGATTAAGTAACAGCTAAATTCATTTACCTGAAAAATCTTCTCGACCCCTTTAAATCCAGTCATTGAGAAATGGGGGAATTTTTACAACAGGTTTTCCCTTCGAAACCTATTGTTTTATTAGAAGAAGATTTAAAAAACACCTGGCCTTTTTTTATACATTTCGGTGGTTCTCGGTCACTTGATCTAATGTATGCGTGTTTGCCCTTGTAACCTTTTTCGTCTGCATTCACGCGATAGCTTCACAATTTGAACAAAAAATTAGCGAAAAATTGGCCACATACATGTAGATAACCCACCTGCATCAACTTCGATACAACCTTTTTCTAGTTTTTTTTTTTTTTTTTTGCTATTATGTCTACGACTTTTTTAACCCGAAATTTTATTACCGTTATAAAATTTACTTAATTACGGGAACCAGTAATCCAGACGTGGAAAAATTTCAAAGAAAACGTGGATTTTTAAACAGATTTTGATACAATTTATAGATTTTTTTCAAATAGGCCTACTTTAAATTTTGTTCTCGTTCTATTTATACTAGCGCGTGAAGCGGAAGTGATGTCAATTCTTGTTCCAATTCGTGACGTCACTTCCGCCTCACGTGCAAAAACTCGCGCGACATCGTTCTGTTCTTTTTTTTTAAGCGTTCCATTTAGGAATTTAATAGGCCTTAAAAATGTTCGTTTTTATGCAAATTCTCGATTAAAAATCGACGATTTTAATCATTTTATGACTCAAAAATGTAATTTTCGACATGAAGAATAACCAGAATGTTACCAGTAATCTCCTTGTTATAATTGAGTAAGTAAAGTATAGTTTTATCTATAGAAATATCATCCTAGAAAAGCATCTTCCTCTATGAGCATTTCGAATTTTAGTTAAATTTCACTTTTTAGACTATAAGTTATATAATATCTGAATTAATTTATAAGTTTGTCGTTTTAATTTCAGGTAACTTTGTTCAGAAAAAATGACCATTTGAGGACGGAAATGTCTTCTATAAATTCCACACATTGAAGTTGTTAAGGAGCATAATGCTTTGCTCTACATACGGAAATTCTAGCCTCAAAACGTGAAAAAGCTAGCTTTAAGTATTAAAATTGAACTTTCAAAAACTTGACATAGACTTATAGACATGTAGGCTAAAATTCAGTTTTTTGTAGCTCCAATAGGCCAAACAAGAATGAGATACTATCTTAATAAATGTAGGCCCCTACATTTACAGTGTAAATGCAATTTATTATGCATGTAGATAGTAGAAATGTTTAGCCTATTGTAGCTATAAAAACTGATTTTTAATTGATTAAAGATGCAAATTATCAAAATACGAGCGTAAGTTTTAAAGGGATCTCAAGTTAAATTGTTATAAAAACTATGAAAATACATAAAAATTATGTAAACTTTAATATTTACACTGTAGTTAATTTATTTTAAATCCTTTAGTTAGTCAATAACAGCTTAATGCATGCTAAAGAGCTGAATTTGTGATATACATTAAGGTGTCTGGTGAGCATTTCTGGGTCAGGTCACAAGTTCTATCTATAGTCTTAGACGAAATAAAATCCGACAAATTCCTGGTAAGATTAAGTATGTCAGAAGTAATTTATATCTTATTTTTATTTTATCTAAGCTTAGTCTAATTAATTCCTGGTTACTGATGCCCAGAGTAGGCTTGCATGTGCAAATTACGAGTTGAAATTTTGTTTCGTCTAAATTTTGGTCTACACGTAACGTTTTGTCGTCAGTCTTGCATGAACATGACGACAAAATGATCACAGACGAACTTTGCTGATCACTGAAATAGACGTTAAGAATTCGTCAGTGATCAAACAAGACTGACATGCAAGTGATCATGCAAAAAAGTCCCATCTCATCATTCAAAGATGTAATCCTCCATCTTCATCAACCAAAATTCATAAAAATTACAAAATTTGCCAGCCAAAATGATTAAAAAACTTAACTTTTAGTGCAATTTTAAACAAATAAAACACGGAAGTATACATCTCAAGTATCATCTTACCTAATTTGAGAACCTGTTCTCGGATTATTTTCAACTTAACAATTTAGCAAACAGTCTAAAATGACCAACATACAGTAATATCAAAATTTCTCACATTCTTGTGGCTTTTTTTTCTACACTCAATAAGGTTAAAGTTCAAAGTTAACCAGTGCACGTGACTACCAACATGCATTAAATACATTAAAAAAAACAATGTACACAACTTGATACAAACCTTGAATTTTTTTACAGTAAACGGAAGCAGAGACGGATTAGAATCCGATTCCTGCAAATGGGAAAAATCCTTTTTCTATTTGGTTTTTTTCACACACACCAAAATTTGGATTTTTTTTTTTTTTTTCAGATTTCCAAGATGGAAGTCGAGCTTCGATGCCTCTTCATTTCTGATCGATTAATCCGGCTGTTAATCCTCTCATTAAATCCACTGTTGGTCACTTATCTCCACTGGTCACTCAACACTTTTTAAGGCACCAATGTGTCCACACACAAATGTTAGTTCCGGGTGATGATTTTTTCAGTCGAAATTTGAAGACAAAATGCAAATCTTAGTCGAAATTTCCCAAATGATTGAATTGCAAAAACTCAGATGGTCCACTACATGTAAAAACACGAGTTTCCTAATATTGTTTTTCCACACTGATGAGTCCTCTAGAGTATTTAGGAAGAGGTTTTTGTCAACTGAACTGAATGGAGAGGTGGGCCAACACGATGTGTGTTGCCCAAATTTTTCATTCAACTAGTGGCTTGGCTTTTCAATGGTTAAAGTCGAAAACCGGTTCAATGGTTGTTTTTTTTTTTTTCGTACCCGAAAAGGCGGTTCTGTGGACTGGACCACCACTTGGCCTGATTTTCACCTACATTTTTTTTATACCTTGGCTTGAGATGCACCAGGTTTGCCTAATTTTTTAAACAGTGGTTTCGGATAACCATGTATGTAGCCTATGGGGATAATCTCCCTTCTTTTCGTCATCCTCCTACTCCTACTCAAAATCGGCTCTCGATATAACGAACGCCATGGAGATGGGACATAAAGTTCGTTATATGGAGAGGACTGTTTTTACACGAGACTAAATACATGTAGCCTATGGGGATAATCTCTATCCTTTTCCTCATCCTCCTCCTACTCCTGCTCAAAGACGGCTCTCGATATAACGAACGCAATTGGGGATAGGGCAATGGACATGGAGTTCGTTATATGGAGAGAACCGTTTTTAAACGCGACTTAATCCGTGTAGCCTATGGGGATAAGCTCCTTCCTTCTCCTCATCCTTCTCAAAGTCGGCTCTCGATATAACGAACGCCATGGAGATGGGAGTTCGTTATATGGAGAGGACTGTTTTTACACGAAAATAAATACGTGTAGTCTAACCATGTAGCCTATGGGGATAAACGCCTTCCTTCTTCTCATCCTCCTCCAATATAAAAGTCGGCTCTCGATATAACGAACGCAATGGGAATGCGACATGGAGTTCGTTATATGGAGAGGACTGTTTTTACAGGAGAGGGAGTGTACGAACCGAAGCTGTTTTTGCAGTATTTTGAGTACCCCTTAAATAAGCCTGCGTTGTTATGGGATGTACATGTATATGTTGTGTATGGAATGTTCGTTGTCTAAGTCCACCCCCCCCCCAAGACATCGAATTGCAGTTCGTTATAAACAGTGCAATTTAGTATAGTTTGTTGGTATATAGACCGACCTGAACCGTTCGTTATAGAGAGCGGTGCAGAACGGTCTTTATAATACGAGGTTATAATACATGAGAGGTTTAAGCATGCATTTTGGTCCAAACCAAGCAATATGTTCGTTATATCGAGAGCTACATTATACTTAATGTATTTATTTCCCTAAACCGGTGAGTTTTTTTTGTGTGGCAAAAACATGTGATTTGGAGAAGAAGTTGGCAATTAAGATTTTTTTTTGTTGTATTTATTTTGCCTTCCCAAACATGCGAAGTTGGCAATTAGATTTATTGACCGAAATGGGGATTTAATTGCGGTTGTAAATTTGAAGGTTAAACGTCTAAACAATTGGTTTTTAATGGGATTTTTTTAACGTTTACAAAATAATAGATCGAGCCCAAAAAAATGTTAACTGTTCTGGGATAGTGCATATATAGGCTACAGCTGTACTTGTAAATTTATGGGTGGGGTGAATGCAACCAACCAATAGGAATTGATTAAAAAAAATCATACTTCGAGGATAAGAATTGATCTGAATTAAAACAATACAAACTCTGGTTTAGTCTACACAGAAAAGATAATTCAGGAATATGTTTAGAGTTGATCTCAAGGCTGGGAATTAATTAATGCACCTGTCAATCAAAATTTAAGATCAAAGAGTTGATAAGTTATATGCAAATGTTTATAAGTGAAAAAGAAAAATTGATTAGTCAAAAAACAGTTGATTTGTTGAGAACCATAAAGTTTATAAGTTAAGGTTGAGATGACAAAATCAATTAAAGAGTGTTCATAAGTCAAGAACAACAGTTGATAAGCAAATTCAAACAAATGATAAGTCAAAATCAAGAGTTTTGACAAGTCGAGAACAAAGTTGATAAGCCAATTCAAAAGTTGATAAGTCGATATCAAGAGTTTTAAATAAGTCAAGAACAACGGTTGAAAAGTCAATTCAAAAGTTGATAAGTCGAAATCAAGAGTTTTGAAAAGTCAAGAACAACAGTTGATAAGTCAAAACCAAGAGTTTTGACAAGTCAATATCAAGAGTTTTAAATAAGTCAAGAACAACAGTTGATAAGTTAATTCAAAAATAATAATATTGTTTTGATAAGTAAATTCAACAAATAATAATTCAATTAAAAAATAAGTCAAAATCAAGGGTTTTGATAAGTCAAGAACAACAGTTGATAAGTTAATTCAAAAATAATAAGTCAAAATCAATGGTTTTGATAAGTAAATTCAACAAATAATAAGTCAAAATCAATTGTTTTGATAAGTAAATTCAACAAATAATAAGTCAATTAAAAAAAAATAAGTCAAAATTAAGAGTTTTGACAAGTCAAGAACAAGAGTTGATAAGTCAATTCAACAAACGATAAGTCAATTGAAAAATGATATGTCAAAATGAAGAGTTTTGATAAGTCAAGAATAACAGTTGATAAGTCAATTAAAAAAATAACGAGTTAAAATCAAAACTTTTGATAAATCAAGAACAGCAGTTGATAAGTCAATTCAAAAGTTGATCAGTCGAAATCAAGAGTTGATCAGAAGTCAATATATTTCATGAGTAAAACTTAACAAATCAAGTCAAGAAATAAAATTGATAAGTCATGAAAAATAGTTGATAAGTCAAAAACAAAAGTCAATTATAATTCATAAGTCATCAATAGTTGATAAGTTGATAAGACTAAAATAGTAGTTGATAAGTCCAACACAATAGTTGATCAAAAGTCAAAATATAAAGATAATAATATAATACAAGATTAAGAGCTTGAACACAAGTTCACATTATTTTGTCTATCCCACTTTAAATATTTATATATATTAATATAATATAATATAATATTTCGTTATTTAAGATGTAAGTTGTCTTATTTCGATGCCACCCACTTTTCACCCCCCCCCCCCCCTTTAATCTTCAATAAATTGCATGTAATAAATAAACAATAACGAGCTGTATTTTCTACTTAATAGTCTATTAAACAGCAGTTAACAGAGCGTTAAATAAAATACATAAATTGAAATAAAATAAACACCAGAAGTAAATTTAAAAAAAAAAAAATATATTTTTATAGTTTTCGGTGCGAAACGACCGCTGAGATATAAAAAAAAGTCCTGGATTTTTGGCGTATAAAAGTTGATTTTTTGAAAGTGTGTTTTTGAAAACAGCTGTTTTTATCCGGAAGTGTAATTGTGCAGTTTTAGATAAATGGCAAAAGGTTTTAACCCGTTAGCTTTTAACTTCCACCTGATGACCAACCCTTCATTTTTTTTTTTGTCCTCCCTTTATTTCGTAGGGGGTGGGGAGTAAGGGGAGTCGGGGGGAAAAGGGACGCACCCTTATTTTAAGCACCTGCAAGGATAGATACATGTATTGGGGGATGGATGAAATTTGATTTATGACATTTATTATGGTCGAATTTGCTGGCCAAAATAACGGACAACATACATATAGCCCAATTAAAACGTAAATCAAGCGTGAATTGGCCAAAACGTTTTGGTCCAATTTGGGGTTGCACGGGGTCAAACTCAATGCCCTCTGGCGGGTAATTAAACTAAAATTATGAAAAGCAAGATGGGTTCACAAAAAAAATTTTAAATTTCCATGACTTTTCAGGCTTTTAAAGCATTTTTAATGAACATGTCCTAATGAATTTGGATGTGTCTTAGACTATAAGACACTTTTCTTAAGAAAATTTCTCATGAACTACTGTATGTGACTAAGACTACAATCAAGTGTCTACCAACGTCTTATTATTTTCAATTTCAATGACTTTTCAAACCTTTAAAGTATTTTTAATGAACATCTCAATTAATGAATATTTGAAAGTGTCGTAGAGTAAAACTATAAGACACTTTTCTTTAGAAAATTTCTCAAAAACTATACTGTATATGACTAAGACTATACAAACAAATATCTACCAGTCTTATTATAATCTACATGCATGTAATTAAAAATTTAAGACACTTTTTGAAAGTGTCTTATCTTAAGAGTAAGACTATAAGACACTTTTCTTTAGAAAAATTCTCATAAACTACTGTATAAGACTTAAGACTATAAACAAGTGTCTGTCAGTCTTTATTATAATATACCAAATGCTATATCTCTCATGTTTTAGCCTCTCAGTATAATCAACGTTCTGAATAACGAACCTCTCCATATAACGAACGCTCCCCACTAGCAATCCCAGAATGCACTTTCGTACCCTTTTATCCCCCCCGGGGGTCATTTTGGTTAAGACCCAAAGCTATACCCCCTGAAATCCCAACCCCGTAATTAAGCGAATTAACCGATCGTATATTATAACCTTTGACCTTCCACCCACGTGAGGTTCTCTTCCTGTTCGAATACCTTCCCCATTATACTTCCGGTTTCCCATAATCCAAAATTCGACTTAAATGTAGGCTATGCAGTCTAAACATTTGTAGGCCTACCCCCACCTGGATTAATGTTGCAACCCCCCATCCCCCCCCCACCCCTTATGATTCGGCCAGGGGTGCATTTTTCATTCAACCCCCCCCCTCCCACTTATTATGATCCGGCTCTTTTTAAGGTCATAGGGTACAAGTAAGGAAAGGGGATGATTAGGGAATTATGAGCACATGTTAGCTAAGATTATGCCAACTTATAACCCCCCCCCCCTTACTTTCCCCCCCCCCCCTCATTCTTATTTTGCCTGTGAGGGACAGAAATTAAGGGGTTTTTATTTTGAGGGGCCGAAAGAGGTCAGTTTTTAATAATAGCTTACGCCTGATTCTGTCCCTTATTGTGCCGCATTTCAGGCCATCTTTAGGGGAAATCGAAAAGGATAAGGGGTCACACTGACGGAAACAAAACAATGTTTCACCCCTGTATATTACATGTGGAAAATTTGGAGATGACCACTACATATTTATAGATAATGACCCATGCATCAAAAAGTGAGAGGGGGGAATCCAGTGACAGAACCCCTTAATATTGGAAAAATTACATGGGGCCATATATGACCCATAAATGGTTAAGACACAGTCGGCTCTCGATATAACGAACGCTATTGGAATGAGACATTCGTTCTTAATATCGAGAGGTTTTTAGCCATTTTTTTCTCTCCTATAGGCGTCTTTCGTAGCTTTTTAGGACAGTGGTACTTCTATTAAACACCGGGATAACCATTTTTTTCCAAATGCTGGAGAGAGTCTGCGCACTAAAGCTGCTTTTGAAGTATTTTGAGTACCCCTTAAATGTTTTATGATAAGAACTTTTAAAAAAATCCTTAAATCCTTATGAGACATTGAATTATACTGTTCGTTATACTAAGAGACTATTACTTAAGAGGTATACATGTATATGTATTTTAGTTGCTACCAATTATTTATGTTCGTTATATCGAGCGGTTCGTTATACCGAGAGGCTAATACATGAGAAGTGTTATCATATTTTGCTCGAGATCAGCCATTTTGTTCGTTATATCGAGTGGTTTATTAAACACAAGGTTTGTTTACCGAGAGGCTATAATGCATGATCAATATAAATGACATTTTGGTCGGTACCAAACACTTCTATTCGTTATATCGAGAGCCGACTTTAACAATAAATAGGTTATGCTACAGTGTACACTATCTTGATTTGATTATCAGCTTGTTAATGAAAATTAATCTGTTGTTTATTAAAAGCTATAAAAATGTTGATAAATTAATTTTTATCATCATTATCGTTGTACAGTATGAAACAGCTGTCAGATTGAACACTTTTATAAAGTGAACTGCACCTCCCTAACTTGAACACTTTTTGGCTGGTCCCGGACAGCTTCCATAGAAATTACATTAAGACAGACCTCTATACAATGAACACCTGCATATACTTTGTACATTAAACACTTTTTTAGTCCCCAGGATAGGGTCTAACTAGCTCTCTACATAATACACTTGACCATTGAGTTCCCAATTAAGCCCCTAGACTCTATGGGCAAGAGGGCGCTCTACAACAATCAGGGGAAATTCCCTCATTTAGTCTGTAGTTATTTTGGGTACTGGTAGCCAATTGCAAATCATACAACATGTGTACATGTACATATGTATCAAACAAAGCTACACGGAATTGACATTGGATAGAATACAATAGTTGCATTTGATAAATTATGCCAAAAATAATAATAAAAGGATATTTTTTCCTCAAATCATTGGTTCAATCTACGTGTACAATTCAACTAACCTGACCTATCGTGACCTCTCATAAATTGACCAAATTGGGTGCAAAATCTAGAATATTTCTTTAAAAAAAACCTAAAATAATGCTTTATGTACATGCACTGAAAAGGATTGTGTGCATCATGTTATGTGTATTCAATTGTATACATGTACAATAAACATTGTTCATTGGATATTGTCTTTTCATAGCAAACCTCCGTACAATGAACACCTGTCTAATGTGAACACTTTTGACTGGTCCCCATGGGTGTTCAATGTAGACAGGTTTCACTGTATTATAAATTCCAAATGCGATTGGGTTTTTTTTAAAAAATTATTATTAAGCCTATTCCCACACCACTTTTTTCACAATTTCAAAAATCAAATCTTGAAACTATTAATTAATATTTAAACCTTTATAAAAAAAAAATTATAAAAAACCTTCATTTTTTTGCAAACATGTTTTTTTCATTTCCCCTTAATTGTAACATATATTTCATGAATGGGTTATTTAATAAAGGCTAATATTAAACATAAAAAAACACTACAGAATAATAATAAAAAAAATTAAAAAAATACGTGGACCTTGCAGGTGTTCTAGGGATGATTTTGAGTTCATTAAATTTAAACCTTTTTTTTTATAAATTTTAACCTTTAGCTTTGGATGAACGCTTTAAAAAGTTGAAATAATTGGTGAGGTGTTTAATCGGAAGAATACATTTAAGTTAACGGGCAATTAAGAAATTCCGATGCACAAATAAGGAGAAAAAAATAACTTAAATAATCGACTTATTAATTCAATTTTATTGTTATAATTTAATTGTTTTTGGCCCTGTGAGCAGGACGAATTTAATAATGGGATCATAATTTTGTTAATGTAACGTTAAATATAATCGTCCGTTATGTACATGTACATGTATTCATTTGTAATTCTCATACAAAGTTAGTACACTGTTAAAAAATTCCGTAAATAATACTGTAATAGTGCCTTAAAGGTTGAAGGAATTATACCCTAGAATGTAT
>JAQGCC010002978.1:0-16633 GCA_034698905.1 Xestoiulus laeticollis
TCAAAAAGACAAAGTGAAAGTTTGTGATACGAATTATTCCAGATGTTTTCACACAACTAAAGCTATAAAAAATGTCGTCCGACATATAAATGCTATTGTAGAAAAGCCGACTTGTTTAAATAATTAGAAACTAGGTGAGCTTTCTTTGTCTTTAGCTTTGTCTAGCTTTGTCTTTGTCATTCGCAACGTTGATTAAATTTTACTTTGTAAACTGCATGTGTATAAAACAATCTACAGTCTAGATACATTTGAAAGTCTACCTCCGTTAAAAAGGAAAATGCAGATTCGTGTTTTCTTTATCAAAATGCTTAAATTTATATCATCTTGTTAGCAATTTGTAGCAAATTAGGTGGTAGGGTTCATGTTTTGACGGATAAAGATGGTTTCCCAACATTACTCCATCAGTTTTATAGCCCCAAATCAAAATTTTAGGAACTTTTTTATTATTTATAAATTGCCACTCATTAATTTAATGTAGGTCAGTGTACCTTAATGGCTATTTCCAGTCGGGGGAGAAGCCACTCTCCAAATTCGTGCAAATGCATCCTAGCATATCATTTTTTTTATATTGCCTGGGGCTGCTGCTTGTGATCTTTTCTAACTTTTTATATCTCATCCAATTCGCGAAGTGGAGATATAAAGCATAAAATATCTACGCCCGTGAGTCAGGAAAAACACACTTTTTGATCAGACATTACCGACTGGTTTCAGTGTGATGCAACGTGTTTTTTTTAAAGAGTGCTATGCTTGACATTTCCCTTTTTTGTGTGTGCTAGAATGCATTTTTTTGAGCTGTTTTAAATTCTGAAGACGTACGTCTATATGTTTAATCCACCAAAGACTTGTCAATATTCTGATGTTTTGTTTACCAACAACGAAGAGTTGCTGAATAATTTCTTACCCCAGTTCCTGACATTTGGGTTTTCTGCTCCTAACCAAGCTGTCAAACGCGGTGGTTTCATTCCCTAAACGTGCATTTGATATGGTTAGGACTGATTCGATTCGGCGTTTTTATTTAGCAGAAATGGCAGGGATAATGGTTAGAGCACATTTAGGTTAAATGCGGTTAACATTCATGCGCATCCATGTCCCTTCTATATCAGAATCTTGATTTTAAAAAAATCCGAGACGCCAACAACAGCTGTATGTGTAAAGTTAATTGAAAACCACGTTTTTCGACCGAATTAAACTTTAATTTTTTTTTTCATTTTCTGCTTGTTTACTTTATAGCTCGTCGCAATGCTCGGATATGTCATCTACCAAGCGTTGGATTTCAGTCTGAATGAGGAGGAAGAAAGGCGCTTGAGTGCACCTTTAGAATCGCTCATACAACAGATGACCATCGCTTATTCGAGTGACGATGAGGCGAGCTGTTCCATGGGGTAAGCATAGATTGACTGGTTAGGATATTTTGTGTGCCATATGGACAAAAGGCAGAGTGGTAAGAAAGTGGTAATCCACTTTGAATTGGATGCATCCATTTCAGACTCTTTAAATAAGGGGCCATTTACAAAGGACGTCCGGTCATGAGGGGGAGGTGGTTGGTAGATCTTGGACACTGCAAGACGGGGTGGGGGAATAAAGAGCACTCTAGACGTCCTGTAAGTGAGGGAGTTGAAAAATTAGGCAAGGGCAGACGTGGGGGAGGTGTCTTTGTCTTGTGTCTTGAGGTGTCTTGTGAATGGCTCTTAAAACGATGGTAATCCATTTTAAACTGGATGTGTCATAACCTAATGTGTTCAACCTAATTTATTTTCTGAAATAATACTAAGAAGTGTGTGGTTTGTAGATTTTCATTAAGTATATTTTAATTTGCAGACATGATTCCGATGAAGGTATCGAAGAGGACCAAGGAGAATTCGATGATTCCAAGACTACGGACGGGTTAACTTTGCTTAAAGTATTGGAAGTAAGAATTATTGCTGTTTTGTCGATAGGAGGCGTGAAACTCCTCCCCTGCAGTTTGGCATTAGCGTCATCATTATTTGCAAATACTTATTAAAAGAGAATGCAAAAATGCTCGTCTCTCTCTCTCTCTCTCCAAGTGCTATTAGCAGTATAACGTCTTGAGTGGGGGTTCCACTGGGAAAAATTATGCTGAGAGAGCTGGTAAAAGTGGCAAGATTTATATTGAGAGTCACCTTCCACCTCTTCAAATTTCTGCTCAAATCAGCAGCAAATCGCCCACATAAATGAATTAACAATCCTTTTCTGCACTTCAAATATTCATGAGTACACCCACCTCCGTCATAACGCTTTTCTATGAGTGAGAATTTTAACGCTTTTTTTTCCAAGGGTGGAGTTTTGTTTGTTTATTAATTTAAAAAAACTGGTAAGCAGTTTCATAATTTGAATTAGACAAGTTCATACCTTGGATACTGCTAAGAGGATGACGTAATTGCAATTTTTAAAATTGACGGCAGTTAAATAGTAGGAAGTTTTATGCCTTGTTTTATTAGTCATTTAACCATATATGTTATTTTTATATAGAAACCCAATTCAAAATGTTTATACACAACATACATTAATGTCTGGAGGTGTTATGCTATTAACAGAGGGAGATGACTTTTTGATTGTAGTCTATTTTTTTATTAATTAATATATTGGTGTTATACAATACTGTGCCAATTAAGTTAAGCTTTCCGAAGTTTTGATAGGTATTTTGTTAAATTATGGCTAAAAATGTGAGGTTTTATAAATATAGTATCAAAGTACATGTATATTTGTTGGTACTTAATAGGGATGCATTAAAATGTGTATATTTTTCTGGACTTTTATAAAAAAACGATATTTTTTTGCAATTTTTATTAAGTTTATATTTTTAAAATTGCTAATTAAAAACAGAAGCTTGACAGAAGTATTATCCAGGTTAACTGAAAGCTTCATCCTTTTATAAACAGTTATTTTTATTGCAAAGCTTGCCCTAATATTAACATTCCACAGATAAACTGTCCAGATTATCAGTTTGCAATAAGGTAAAAAATGTAATTAAAATTTTGGGCAGTTTTTTTCTGTTCTTGCTTGTTACAAAATATAAAGTTTATTTTACGCTTGCTGCGCTTATCGTGCCATCTAGTGGCGTTAACCTGAAAAAAAACCTCTTCAATTTGTACAATGCCTGCTAATGTAAACGTGAAGCTGCCCCCGAAGGAGGGCAATCAATGCTAACATACCTGCAATGCAGGTCAACTGACGTATTTTTGAGTATTTTATAAGAATCGCTGCTATCTTGCTGCATTTTTACGGAGCTTATTGGCATAATTCCAAAGTTTGAATCAATACAATTTGAATTTCATAAAGTATTAGGCATAAAGAGTGTATAAAATGCAAAACTATAATTGTTACTAATGCTGGAAAGAATTTATTTGAAATATGCTACATTCTCACTGATACCTTTTGAGCTTCAAAATGATTTTATACGAAATCTTATTTAGTTATTTAAATATTTTTATTATTTTTCAGTTATGCAGTGATCATCTAAATAATCCTAGCCAAGCAGATGCTCACTACAAGGCTGTTTGTCGAGCGCTTGTTACAGAAGCTCTTGAACTGTCAACATTTTTGGAGAAAATCTCACAAGGAACTCAGGTTGGTAACATAGTCAGCAATAAGAATTTCTGGCAAAATAATATACAGTCTCGATCTATTATGGCCAGCCAGTTCAGCTTCTTATATCAGCTTATCATTGCGTTCATGGTTGCTGTAAGTTTATATTTTGATATCACACGTTTGATAAACTTATTTAATTTCTTGGAAATTTTATATTTTACGTTATTTTTCTGTATTAAATATGATTATTATTATTATTATATTTGAAATAAATGCTCTTCTATGTACCTGTAAGTTGACACACACTTTTAACTTATTAAGCTTGTTGTTGCAAATTTATTTTTAGGTATTAAGGTGGCACACACACGATGAATCGGATAGCAGCACAAGCTCAGATCTGGAGAATTTACATATTAATGATTGGGTAAGATCGTAATTTGGTATTTTGTTTTTATTAGCATTAATTTAAGTTTAAGGGATTTGTAAAAATATTCATAGATATGCTGTTTTCTATTGATTTTTTATAGGCTCGGCTATGGGTCCAAGTTATACACGAACTACGCACAGGGGTCAAACTCAAAAAAGTGGAAATCGATCAAAATCCTCATCCTATTGAATATGCACTTACGCCTTACGAAATTCTTATGGATGACATAAGAAGGCGGCGGTATAAATTAAATAAAGTCATGGTAAGCCTTCTCAACAAATATCTATGTAAAAAGGGGCTAAAATGTCCAAGTCTGGCCATGAGAAACTGTATTGTGCGTACCTGAGATATTAGTCATCTAAGATTGTTGGGAGTAGCCAAGTTAAATTTATATTTCTGTGGGTGCATTTGTTGCTACTGTTTGCTTGTTTTACAGCAATGGTGGATTATTAGTTAATATTTCATGTATTTTATGTTTTAAATGCTTTGTAGGACAAAAAGCTTATCCGTAAAAGTTGGTATGACCATTACTAATGTATACGACTACTTTTGAAAGAATGTACTTTTCAAAATGATGATTTTTTTTTAGTATAGTGAATTAATTATTGATTGATTGCTTTGCGTTCGATAAATTTGTTCATTAAATATTTATTTGCACTTATATCGTTTAGGTAAATGGTGATATCCCCAGAAGGGTGAAAAAGGATGCTCATGCTGTTATTTTAGAATTTATAAGGTCACGGCCGCCACTTATCCCTGTAAGTATAATTTCAATGTTCTTTCTTTTTAGGAAACATAACAAATATTTCTATTATTTGTACAGTTTACGGCGAGATGTTATGTTAAGCGAACAGTTAACAGTTGAAACCCATTACAATGAAATAAAAATGAATGATGCGATTGCTTTGTTCAATTTATTTTTCCAGTCTTTGCATCTGGGTTTTAGCATAAATAAATATACATGTATTGGCATTAATAAATATAGATCGAAATTTTGTAATCAAAAGAATATCTTTCCTTTCGCATCTTAAACTGCATCGGAAATCTTTCTTAGGATATATTCTCTAAGGAATTTCCCATTTATCTATAATGAAAAATAGCTTGACCTTAGAGTTATTATACCCATAATTGTGTTATTTTTCAAGACGTGTATTATTTATATACGATATTTCATTTTTCTTCTAGTTTCTACACAAGTCCTTTGAATATAAAATATGTCAAATATTCTTTTTAAGAAATGGAACGTACTAACAGAAAAAAATCTTGTTTTAGGTATCAAAACGGAAACTGCCCCCTGCCCCACCAAAAACAACGAATGCGTACGAAGAACTTATGTATTCAATTAGGCAAGAACATAGGCTAAAACCAACTCAAGGAATTACAGGTAAGAAATGAATCTTTAAAATATTTAAAGCTTAATTAATTTCAATGTATTAATTCAAAATCGATGAGAGTATGCGAGAATTTGCTTGTTCTTGTTCGTGCCTTTGACTTTTAGAAACCTCGGCCACAATCCTTAATTTAATTAAAGGTGGGTTTGTTAAAAGCCAGTGGACTTTTATAAACTTGCATCAGATGGTTAGATCTGAATATAAAATTCTAGATTTTTCTTTAAATCTGTTTATATTTTAGAATGTGCAGTGAAATTAAGTAAATGTAAATAGGTTATTAATTTATGAAGTTTAAGATATTGTTATCCGAAGCAAAGTGCTTCTTTAACCTAGAAGAACTCTTATTATCTTAAGAATATCTACATGGGAATTGCATAAAATATCTTGATTTATGCGGAAATGACACTTTTGTGAGCTCATAAAGTTAATTTATAAATCGGGTCTATTTAATGGCCCCAATGGTGGCAAAAAATATCTCATTAGTTCCTTGTGTAGATATTAATCATGGTATGCTGTGTAACTTTAAATTTGCTCCTGGTTATTAAGATTTTATGCAATTATGAAATTGTCCCTGTGCAACTTATTCATTACTTTCAAATTGAACCATCTAGAAAATCGTAATAGAGTCGATGGTGAAATACACTTAAGAAATAGATGGGGGTGGATGCGGGTAATGCTTTTCTCGAACTCCAAAAAAAGCAATTTTTCAAAGTGCTTTCATTGCAAAGATGAATTCTTAACCAAGTTTTGAGATGTGATTTATTTTCATTTTAAGCTATTCACATGAGACATGAAATCAAAATTTTCATAGCAATCAAGTAATAACTAATCTGTTTTATACATGAATTGCACTTCTGAACGGACAGTATTCCATACTTTAAATGAGTGAAATTTTACGAAATGTTTTATACTTGGGAAGCTTTTTTATTCATTTTTTCTGGTCGAAATGATATGGTTATCTATGCTTTTATTATAATCACGGCAAAGCAATCAAGGTCATGGGATTTGTATTTTTTTATTTAGTTGTTGCGGTGGTTTATCCCTCCCACTTTCACAATAATGCAATTGATAATGAAATCGAGAAGGTCACCACGCAATATTGCTTTATTTTTTTTTTCGCACGAATATTGAACAATACTTTCTAAACTTTATTTCTTCCACGAAGTTCGATGGGCGAGTCAGAAAATTGCAGCTAAATGATACAATATACTGCGTCTTCCGTGTTATCTCTAAGCAGGAGATGTTTGGCGTTACTTCAAATGGTTTCTAGTTCCAAAATCAGCAAGTTTTAGTTAGTTTTTCCACATGACTTGAGCTGGTAATATTCAATAACCACGCGTCAGCAAGATCTTGGATGAAATCCATCTACTATTTTTGCAGGGAATATGGATATGGTTGAGCATCATTTTACATTTATGGTCTATGACAGGAAGCTAAAGTGGATATCGGTGTATATCACCTTTGGGAAATTGTCTGTCACTATAGATGATAGCAACTACTGACAGCGGAATATCATTCGCCAAATACGAGTCCTGGGCAAATCTGACATTTTGACATTTCAGACGTTGCTGAAAAAGCGTTTAGAACATTGTCTAAAAAAAAACGTTCCCCAATTCCTTGGCAACAGTGCGTGGAAGACACTAAAAAAGTGAATGTACAGGATTGTATATATTCCAGCCCAGTAAAGTGTCTTTGACAATAGGTGGTTTCGGCAAAAGCATGCAGCGTCATGTGTTATTGACCTATATGCCTTGCTGGAGTCGTCTTTGTTTGGGCATTGGCCTACGGTGCCTACCATGCCTTTATTGCTGAGAATGTAAAATCTGACAAGATTGCTCTATAATGGTTCATATGATGTTTAGGGTTTAAGGGCTTTTTTATCACTCAAACGCTTTTGTTTAGTTTTCTTGCTTGAAAACAACTCACCGGGGGCCTCTGCCTTAGTCTCTCTGGAAATCAGGATATTTTCATACTTCTAAATTGTGCACCATGGATATTTTTCTGCACTGTAGAACAGGTTGTGTATCATGCTAGAAGCAAGATTGAATCTGTGCAAGTTAAAACAACCTGATAGACTGGTTAGATTTAATATTTAGTATTATTTTTGTAGGATGCTTGCGATGTTATTATGAGCTATAAGTTAGGTGTGCAGATGTGTTGACATGTTGTTGACATGTTGGTGTTGATAGATACAAATGATAACTCATTGTTTCAAATTCCTGTTTGATCATTTTTAAATTTTTTAACATTTTGTTTACTTAGAGGTAATGTTTTCATAAGTGTTTGGCATAGATGAGTAATGGAAATGCTCCATTGTTTTTTTAGTTGGTAATTGCTGTGCGTGATCACAGCAAAGAAAATCCGGTACTTTGAAAATACAATGCATGCAAACTAATAAATATTTAGCAATGGTGGCAACAATAACTTGCTCTAAATTCGTACCATTCAATAACATACGCGTTTTTTGGTACTCGGGACTACAGACCTCCATTGCTAGCACAACCTTGTGTGTCATGGAATCGGTGACCTTATTTAACATGGAAAACTATTGTTTCTAAGATTGTTTGACTTAGCCTTGGCCATGTTGACTTAACTCTTATACATTATTGTCAATTTTTAGTTTGGTACAAATTTGCACGACGTTTCATTTGGTGAATTTCGTACATTTTAGTGCTGCTGGCGTACTTTGAAGTATTGCCAAACTCGGTGATGTTGATCATGGATGTAAGCTTTAGCAAAGTGGACATCTGCGACATACAACGGAAGTTGTTTTATTCTATGAAACTTCAAAGATTCAATTTAGCCAGTGTTGGGCAGTATGAGTCTGTGGAGGATTTTATCCGAGTGCAATGTCCTCCATTCACTCTACACGATGTTTCCGGTTACCACTTCTAGCTTCGTTAATTTCGTTGAATGTGATGTTAACCAATACTTCACGTCTATACAACATGGTACATGATGCGAATTAAGGAGAATTAACTCTGACATTTCTAGTTCAAAATGTGGCCGTTTGGAAGAGGCCTCTAGCATTTAACGGTTCTCCTAATAAATTGCACGTTTATATGGCTAATTAACCCCACCTTAATTTTAAACAATAGCTTGTTAAACCGGAGGTTCCGATCATTGCACTAGCTAACATCACTTCTAGTAGGGTGTCTTAACACTCTACGTAATGAGTGTCAGCCATATCGTTTCGGATTTTGGATTATAAAATGATAATATAATGTATTATGTATAAATACTGTTATAATCTTAGCAAGAAAGTAGATTTTATTATTGCGCTAAATTCAACCAGTCGGTCATATTTGTGTTTCATATAAGTGATTTTTTACTCAAAAATTCTGAAATGTTGATGCTACAGTGCACTAAATGACTATGAATGATTAAGTGTTAGGCAATCAAAACTCAATGAGCCCTTAATTACCCGTTATTTATTATCATTGTTTTTTAAGATGTAATAACTATACAATTGCCCTTATCCGGTCTTGAAAATTGGCTGGATTTAAATGACTATACGTTTAAAATGCAATATCGGAAGGTGCTGTACTCATAAATAACTATCCTTGCATTTATCACGATGCTTCTTGAATCCAATTATCTATTTGATGAATATAGGTCATGAGTAATTCGAATTTTTTCCTTATTTGTCTTTTTAAAATCGACTGTTTTTTATTGCTTTTTTATGTAAGCAGCCAGTTGACATTGGGTAAAGTATTAGTAGTAATATATAGAGCGGAACAATTTCGCTATTGTTTCAGTGTCTATCGCGTGTTATCCATCGGTATTCTCTGACTTAATTTCAGAGGGAAACATTCAAAGCAAATCCCATTTCGTGCACGGTTTTATAGGGCAGGAGGTCTGAAAATTTCCTATTTTACTTCTGCGAAATATTAATTCTTCAGTCGCCTATTAAGATCTGTATACAAGCTCTAATTTGACTCATCTTGTTAAAGATAATTGCTTCTTCGTGCTGGACTGTAAAATGTTTTTTGCCAGTGATGCCAGGTATTTCATCCTTTATTTAAAGCAAACTATAGCCAGAAGGAATATACAGAAGGCATGCATGCCATTTTTTTCCATTTTCGTTTTTTTTTTTTTTTTTGTATCTAAAAAACGGAAATTTTTGTTTTTTCAATCGTTGCTGAATGACGTCCAGGAAAGGGATGTCTTCAAATTCGATTTTTATGCAATGCTGGGTGAAAAAAATCAATATATGCGATTGCGGTGCTTACAAGTTGTAATCATTTTGCGGGCGATGTATATTTTTCACCCTATAAACAATTCATAGATTTTCGGTTGCCATGACTTCTGTGTCTACACAATCTTTTAAGATGTCGACCTTGGTTGTGTGCTTACTACAAGTCCTTTGCTCCTATGGTTTAATGGAACAAGGTGCCCCGATGCAAATGCGCAAAAAAAAAATGTACACTTAAATGGAAAATATCAAAAAAAAACTACAGAAAATGGATGGAAATCCCCGAATTGAGATGGGCGATAACAGAGGCTTGTAACAGAGATGGAACTTTTTTGTGGATGCAATATGCATTTTCATTTTATGGACACATTACTGCAAAGCCTATTTTATTTTAAATTTGATCCTGAGCATAACTAGGTTTCAATTTTTTATACTGTAATATAAATGAACGATTCCTGGAATTTGAGTTCATCTGCTATTTCCGGTTTGTAATTATTTGAAATGTGAAGGACTATACAAATACTAGGCAGATTTATGTGCTAATGAATCTGTGTGCAATCTAAAGGATATACTAAAAATGTGAAACCGTTGGCTATTGTTATGCAGTATTACACCGTGCGTTATGAATTAGAACATCAAATTTATGCAAAAGCTTTAACTCCAATGAAGTGGTTTAATCCATTTGCATAATGTTGTCTATATATGGCACTTGTTAAATTTCATATTCTTGTTGTTTCGCCGGCTGTTATAGAAGTGTTGGTGCTAAAACCAGTACATTGTTCCCGTTATACAAGAGGCTTCTTAGAGAATCTTATTACCATAGTTCCTTTAATGGCCAGGTCATCAACTTTTATCTAAAAATTGAATACGTACTGTGAATGGGTCATCATGCCTCACAACGTAGGGATGACTACTGAGCTGCACGATTAATTGCTGTTTAATCTCATGTTTTCTCATCCATTTTTGAAAGGATCGAGTTGCACACAAAAAAGGTGCTTGGCACTTTTGATTTTTTTTGCCTGGTTCTGATGGCACGACCCATGTCATATTCCCAGGTCTTCTTCGGTGCTCTAACCTTAAAATGGTGGGCAGGAATTCAATTTCTCGATGCATATCTTACTCTGCTCAACACACATGCAAGTTTTCTTTCTGTTTTTGTGCTGCAAATGCATGGGGGGGGGGGGGAGGGCTTATAGGCATATCAGCTGAGCGTGCATTTTTCGCACAGTTTTGCCAGAATTTCCGTTCCTGCTGAGCTTTTCATGACAAGTCCATTGCTAATGTGCTTTATTTGAGCTATTTGCTGTAGCCATGGTAATCGCTGCCTCTATCGCCCATGGCAACGATGAAAAGTTTTCCTCCAAGGATTTCTTACACCATGAATGACACCTTGAGCAGCGATAAATTAATCACAGTTTTTTTTATAATCCAGGCAGGCACTTTGGCTCCCCCGCATTTTCATTACGCTTCTTGTACTTCTAATACGCTTCGATGTTCAATGAATTCATCACCATTCACCATGCAGACGCCAAAGGCGTGAACATGCACATGAAATGTTTATGATGATTGGTTTATTTAGCTTGTTTACTGTTAGTTGGGCAGGTTTACCTCGTCAGAATACAGTATACGATTGAAACTGTCTTATAAAGCAATGGGATTTCTTTTAACGACTTCTTATTTTTGAGATTTTTGTTTTCTGTGGTAACAAGCTTGTTTTTCAAATGAAATTTTCAAGTCAACCTTATTTGATATTGGATGTCATCAACTCCAATGTTGAAAAGTTTAACTAAAATTATTTGAATGTAGATTTGGGTAAATTCTGTTCAGAAATTAAAGATACACTAGAACTGGAAGATGGTAGTTCTTTTCCCATGACCTGGAAATACTATATTTTCTACGATTTTAGACAAGTGCTTTAGTTTTATGGCAATTTTCATTTGCTTGCTAAAGGCGTTCACTGTTTGGTTCCAAATTTTTGAACTGTTTGGTCAGAAATGTTCCCTTATAGGTTAAGGTCCATTATTTGTTTTTCATTCAAGTTTTTCCATTAAGCACAAATTTTCACATTATTTTATCCAGTATTTTTTTGTGGAAATGTTGACATTTGTTATGTAATTGATATTAATTCGTGTTTGCATATTGTAAAGAAATTTCGTTGACATTTCCTAATATCGGATGTTATAACGAAAAGTAACATCCGCATTCACATTTTACGATAATGTTTCATATGACATAAATGATCTTATCTTTTGATATGCCATAAAATTTACCATGCTTCTAATTTATTTGCATGCCATGGTGTTGGTTTTTCATTTCCTCGAAACTAGATACTTCACCTGTATTATTGTACGCTCGTATACTATATTTCGTAACCATGTGAGTTTCATGGCTTTTATTTATTATTCAGCAGTTCAAGCGACAATCTAGAAACGTTTTATAAAAGCAATTATAACGTTCTAATTTTAGCGAGAAAACTGTTGTAGGGCCACATTTAACATACTGGATGAAATTAGAAGAAAAAAAAAAAAAAAAAAACAAGCTAATTGCTATAGATAGAAAAGTTGCATTTGGTCCTTTGGGAAAACAGCATTTCACCCCTCGAGTTTTCGTTCTTTATGTCTCAATTTTAGTCGTAATTTTAAGATGCTGGTAAGCTTTGGGCATGTACACATGTTAAATCCTCCATTAAATTTGTTTACTGTTTTAAACTCAGATTCATTATACTTTGCGCGTTGTAAATGACCGCACTAATGCCTTATTCATTGCACTCGTTTTCCTGCTTTCGAGATTTAATTAATCCCCACATCTGCTATAAAATTAATGAGTTTTGCTTCTTTTTACTTAGCAGCTATGAAAATGAGGACTATATACATGCACTCGAAATTGCTAATGAAGCTTAGCTCAATTTATTTTTGTAAAATCGAGCGTGCTAGAGCGGCTCTGCATTATGGGCCTACCAAATGAATTAATGAATTTATGTTGTCATTATGATTAATTAGGCCATTTAAATGGGAAATTGCAAGCAATGACTAGTTATCCTCAATGAACGAGCCGGGATTTGGGGCATTTACATTAGATATTGTTTTGATACCGGGGATTATCAGGATGGAATTTACAACACTCCAAACTAAGGTCTTGCAGTTTAGGTCGTGGTTCAGTGAAGTCCGTTAGCATAGATCATAACATAAATGTATATAAATCTAGGCTACTTCATTTCATGCTTATGCATATTTGGTTATTTAATCTTGCGTGAATTAAATTCAAGGCAAAGTTGTTTTGGATAATTTGACCTAGGCCAATGCAAATAGCAGAACATTTCAAGTTGAAATGCTTATAAGTTCTGAAAATGAATATTTCAAATGAGCATTTAGTCGTATGTGTGTTTTACCTCTCTTTGGTGGATATAAACAAAAGTAGGCTGTTTTGGAATGAATATATCAAAGTCAGAAAAGCCAGTGAATTGATGTCAATGTTCGCATTAAGCATTTTACCTAAAATATTCCTATAGTTTCTCAATATTGCTATCTTCCATATCTTGTTTCAATAGCTGTTTTGGTGACTGTATGCCGAAGTATGTGCTTTCAATTCCACATACTGATCCACAGAAAACCATTAAATTGAAACGTTGCTATATGCCATAAAACCTAGCTCTCCTCAATTTCCATTCATGAATTTTTATGATTTCTTTTGGTATTTTATTCCGTATGGAAACTCGAAATCATATTGATGGCAACAACTTTTATCATGTTGACAAGTAGTATTTATGATGTACTATATTGCTGTAGTTCATTCACATCTACTGGTAGGAGTTTTGCAAGAATTTCTTGGCGAATTCGGCAATGCAGTTTACTAAGTTCATGACAATGCCAAATTGCTGCAGTGCTAGAATGGTATCCTGCAGATGGCTGAATGTGTTGAATACAAAATCAGTTACTGTCTTGTTTTTTTGTTTTACTTTCATTTTTTTGGGTAGTTTTATTAATGATAGGATGTGTTGCATATCATTGTGGCCGCCTTTTTCAAGCGACTGTGTCTAAGTAATACCCATTTGTTAAGGTCCATGACATACAACAAAAACTGCTTTTCCGGTTGGTGAATCTCCTGTTTGTCATTGAAAGTGCTTTGCAATTCAACGAAATGACATCGAAACTTTTGTCATCAATTCAAGACAGTAGTAATTCGTTTGTGTCCCTTTGGAAGAAGAAGTACAATGGAAAACAACCTGCATGTCAACGGAAGCATGACATTTTACAACCTAAACATGTTTTTTTGGGATGGCTAGGCCAATTACGAGTGTCAGGGTGGGCCATGCCTCTGCTTTTAAACCCGAGTTGCTGTTAAGATTTTTGTTAGTCACTTCATGGGTAATAATAATGAGTGCTCTTTTTAAATACAGGGTTGATGCTTTTTTCAGTGAATCACTTGAAAGGTGACAAAGTTTTGTTATAGTGAGTAAAATTTACCTGCACTACCTATAAGGTTCTTGAATGTTCAATATCGATTCAAAATAGTGCCCAGTTTACTAAACCTATTAAGGACTTAGCAGACCACATCGAGAATTATCTTCCAAAATATCTAGAAATTATCAATAGACATAGAACAAAAGACTGTTTGAACCTTCACTTTATAATATTAATGATGTCACCTTTAATGAAGAATAAGGCATTCAGTTGCTTTTACAGCAATGTTTTCCAGTCCAAATTTAAACTATACGGATTACCACATATACACAGTATTTGCATGGTACTCGTATCTGTGTATTGGACAAGCAATAGACATAGAACAAAAGTCTATATAATATTAATGATGTCACCATATAGGCAGAACAAGACATTCAGTTGATTTTACATGTACAGCAATGTTTTCCAGTCCTAATTTAAACTATATACGGATTGCCAAATATATACAGTATCTGTGTATTGGACAAGCTTATATAGCAGGTGTAGTTGAACTTTAAAAGCGAGCTTCAGCACTTTTCTAGTTGCAATGTTCTCTGAAATAGAAACGGGAAACGCCAGCAAACAGCAAATATTTCAATGACAGACAAAATTCAGTCTTGTGGACCATTAAGTTGGCTCAATATAGCTCAATCCAGTCAGGCTTGCTGTTGATATATCCATGAATTTTGCCGAAACATGCAAACTTGTTCCTAGAAGGTATTTGATGCTTGGGGAATTAGACTTCCTATGTGACAAGGCTGTTTTTGAAAAGTATTCATGTATCGCAAAAGAATGTGCGTGTGGGAACGTGCTATTCACATTGCACCAAAAAACGGTTTCATCAATTATATGCCCCAACAGTTTCTTTAAATTATCATTTCCCTCCGAGGAGGCAGTCCGCCTGACTCCTTTACTCAAGACCGAGACAACGATCTCAGTATCGATCTCGTATTTATACAAGCCTTGCATGCCTATATACATGTATGTCACAATCGATTAGGTTATCCACACGTTCTCATCCGAGAGCTTGTGTTGGATTTTGAAGGCGCTTCCTCAAATTAATCGATATTATTTGCAATAGGGTTTTCAAGAAGGAGAGGATGAAATAACATTTGGCCATGATAGGAGCGAGATTGTTATTGGATGTTGTGACAAATTCCACGTTGCTTATCGATCTGCAGTTGAACTCGCACTGTCTAAATGAAATAAATCGGTTTCAGAGCCTTCTGTATTTAAAGGACTTATCGATCCGCAAGCTTTGCTTGTTCGTGCCACAAAATGTATCTTCAAACGTGAATTTTGAACGATATGCTTTTGAATGATTTGTTTTCTTTATCAAATACATGTATTCCGTAAATTAATTTGTGCTGTCAAACTGATTTAGTACGACGTGGAATGAAAGATGATGACATTTGTGAAAGGTTTCTGGATGTCGAGATGTATTCCGATAGTGTGTTCCTGTATGATTTTTGATAAAAGGTTGGTTCATGCCAACTTGTAGACTTAGAAGTGTGTTAGTTCATATTTTGTTTATTACAAACTTAATGCATTTGCAAACAATGATAATCCAATTATATAAGTTTGAATGAACTGTCTTGACTGCCATGGATTTAGCTCCCATCTCCTGTGACTTCGTTCTTTATCTGGAGATTTGCAAAAGCTTTAATGAATCCAAGGGTCTTTATCGTTCCTCGATTGTTATAAGAAATTGAGAACTTCATGGCGAGAGAAGATGCAGTTCCTAATGCCGCCAATTTATTGATTCCTGGCTTATTATGAGGGTTTTAGCAATGCTGGTAACATAATCAAGATAGAAGCGAAATGTTCTCTATAGGCGTAAATGACTTCTTGTTTATAATATCTTTATCATTATTCTGGAGAGTTGAACAATTTTTTTTATATCTGAAAAGTTGTGGCTATGATTGCAAATGTTAAGGTTATCTTGATATTGGTTTTGCTTTGATGAAATGCAGTTTGGCTGACATTGATACATTCTCTGAAAAAAACGCTATCGATGATATTCTAAATCGGTGAAAAACTTTCTATAATTATACAGTTTAGTGGGAAAAGTTATTATGGGGCATTATAAATGCAGGCTTTAACTCCGGGTCATCGCACTGCTGTGAGAATGTGAGTGAAGAGGCGACTGATCCTTATAATTATCATTTTCAATTTCTATTGGCTCCCATCAGACAAGTTTTTATGGCATGGGAAAATGGAATTTCCCGCCTCATCCCAGTTTGATTTTTTTTTTCATTACTTAATCATTTTAATGTAAGCCGGAACAGAGAATTTTCCTGCTGAGCGCACTCTGCAGGACATCTTTTTATGGCAGGTATATATTCTTTAATGTAGCGCAATAGCCGAGCATTATCCTTGTATGGTTCCTAGCGTATAGTGCGATGCAATTAGCATATTGAAATTCTGTGCTGGATGGCTCATTTCCAAGGATATGTTGCGAGAGGATTTGGGTGTTCAATTATGCACTTGTAGTGGGTATAGGTCTATAGTGAATTTCCATTATGGTAACGTAACAACACATGGAATATAGTAGTTGGCAACGAATTGTCGAAATTTCTGCACATTTTATCTTTTTCTCAAATGTGCAATCTTTTCATGCTCTCTGAAATAC